>KZ071803.1:33310-43856 GCA_002091845.1 Anopheles cracens | reverse complement strand
GGAGGAGAAGGGACCCGGCACAGCCGATGTAACCGTGCTGGTGGTGGTCTCGGCTGACGTCTGACAGAATCGCCGGAGTTGGAGCTCAGGACCACCGCATTCGGTTTTCGCATCCAATGTCTGAACTCTCGGTGGGCGACAACGGTGGGGCCGTGCGAGATGTGCAAGAGAGCGAGCGTGTGTGTGCGTGTGTGTGTGTGCGAAAAAGGAGCAAAGAGAGTAAGGATGGCTGTGAGCATTTAACGGCCGAAACGTCTGAGTAGCGCCGAGCGTCTGAAACGCCTGTGCGGGCCTGCATTATGTAGAAGCGTTCAACTACCTTCTTGACCTACCGCAACCGAAAATGACGATAATAATATGTATCGCTCTGCGCCTCCCGACGCCGGTTGCCTTACCGGACCGTCTGGGTGGTGAGCGGGCGACCCCACTGCAGACAGAAATAAAGCAAGCAAAGCCGGTGGTAGTCCGCCGAAAACTCACTCGGCACGAGTTTTTTTTTTTTGTTGTTTTGCGTTTTTATTATCGCCGGCTGCAAACAGCCACGCACCCAACACAAGCAGCAACAAAACGAGCGAAAGAAGCAGGCGGCATTTCTCATCTGCTCAGCCATCTTAGCGCTGAAGGCGTATTTTGGAACGTCCCCCGGAGACGCCTTTTTGGACGCGGCGGATGGGGGACGTCCTGTCGTTCATTCAAGGATCATCAAGGGCGAACCGTGGCGAGGGGCCATTGAACCGGCTCGCCCGTCGAACGTAGTCGTAGGTCCTGCGAGTGGCACGCACGCATGCACGCCCCCACAAGTTCTTTCACCTGTTTTCGCTTTGTGTGTGTGTGCTGCGGTTTTATGACGCGGCATTACAGCTGCTTTGATGCGTTATGTGTCTGGCGCTCCGTCTGGCGCCCGCTACAGTGTCACGAGCCGAAACGGCACCGAAAGCTCGCGCAATGGGGTTCGATCAACCGGACCAGGGGGGTTTTTTCGGGCATGACACTTGTCTCGGGATCGATTGTGGGAGGCGGTGTTCTGCATGCGCTGGCGGAGTTTTTCGTTAAGAAGACTTTGTACTTCATACTGAATCCGGCTCGAAGGACCAATTTTCTATAGTGCGATTTATTCCCCCACTGACCGTTTCACCGTTCGGTAAGAAGATTGGTAGAGAATTTCTCCAAATGCTATCACTGTTTAAAATCCTCGCTCTGTTTTATCGTTCGTCCTATTGATGCGATGACTTGTGTCATTCGATCTCCATCCTAACAGACAAGAATTGACCTGAACAAGAACAAGAACTGAACAATAATATCAATGCTTCCGCTATATTCAAGCTCCATTAACTTTTCGGCACCGACAAGATCCCTTAGACTGCGACGGTTATTTAATGTTTTGAGTTAACGGACAAAGTCCATCAATGTTACGCGCGCGATCTGTTCGGTTTTAATATACGTTTCGTGAGAATCTAAGTTTTGTTAAACGTAGATATTAAAATAACTCTAAGGAACTGTGGAAGACTTACTGTCCCTTGAATAAGGCTTGAATAAATGTAAAAATTTAAGACGCTGTTCAAATAAACTGTACCAAAATATTGTTTATATGTTTCCGTGCTCAAATAGGGTAGATCCTGTGCTCCACTCTACGGGCGAGGCGAACGCTTTTTGCCAGCAAAACCATTTTCACACCAGCGCCCAGCGCTCGCCAAAGGCTCTGCGTAATTGGAGCGTCTCACATTTCACCCACAGGAAGAAACTGGGCGCACTCGGTACGATCCGTTCGCCAATGCCCGATGACTTCCAGGCTGCGCGCGCGCGCCGCGTGCAAGAGCATCAATTATTTGCCCTCCCACGCTTTGCGGAATGCTTTTAATTGCTAATGCCGCACGGTGCGATCCGGTGCGCAGCGGTGTCGATTGCACCACCCGGAGCCGTAGCCGCCCGTAGTCGCGCAGTTTGCAAACAGACGCCTACACCGGCCCGTGGCAGGACGCACAAATTACCGTACCGTGCCCGGCGGGCGGGTTTCGGCCCGGCGAGTCGCGCTTTCGCGCGTAACTCATGTCATGCGTACGCGCCACGGAACGCGGAACCCGGACACCCGGCACTGGACCTTTGACTCCAGCAGGCTTTATCGGTGCGCCTCGCGGCAGCGCGGAACAGGACCGCAAAACTGGAGCGTCGGTACGGTACGACGGCCGCGGTGGTTGGCGCGCGATCTACGCACGCCACGCGTAGGAGGTCCGGAGGCCTCCTCCGGGCGAAACTTCACCGAACGGCCGTGATACTCGACGTACTCCAAGTGCGCATTCGCTGGCCCAATTCTTCGGCTCGCGCCGTATCTAATCGCCCGGCGATGGCGATGGAGTCTTTATCATGTGGGAAGTGAGGGTTCGCTGCACCGGTTCCCACTAATCGATGGCTCGTTTTGGGGTCGTTGGTACAATAGGGTGCACAACTTGCGCGGGACCTTGTTTTAGCCGTTTATCAGTCGCGAGCTCACTTCTTGGCTCCTGGCATAGGCGGTTCTTTTGCGTGCGCAGTACACATCAGCGAGCGAAGCAGGTAGTAAACAATGCTCAGCATTCGGATAAAAGGGACATTGGCCAAAGCCGAACTGCAGAAGAGGTATTCTTTACGTTTGCTTGTGGTCGTTTGGACTTTGTACAATTGTAAACAGTAAATTGGAAGAACTTTGAAGAAGAAAGTGTTGAGTCGAGTTGTTGCATTCACTCGCATAAAACTTGCACACTTTCTTCTTCACAATTCTTCAAACAATTGCAATGTTTGGAACGCTCTTTAAGCTTGTCTTGCTAGACCCTAAATCTGATTGGCAGTCAAATTCGATTGAGGAGGTTTTGTCGATGCTGACCTCTCGTGTACTCTCCGGTCGGCGAAGGAGAGTAAGAATAAAAAGGCGAAGACATGATCTCTCCCACCACTCTCTTGTCATACGGAGAAGGGATTTCCGGTCGGCGAAGGAGAGTAAGAATAAAAAGGCGAAGACATGATCTCTCCCACCACTCTCTTGTCATACGGAGAAGGGATTATTTTATTTTTGTTTAACCATTGAATTGGAAAAATAAACTTTCTAGCTTTCTACCAATGTAAATCAACATTAAATTTCCACTCTCTAATAGGCGTTTTCGTCATCAGATCAAATTTATCGTATCTGAACGTTTATTTATCTGTTTTAATTGTTTGATCAATTCATGTGTGCTAGCCTAGTTATAAAGTACTTTTATTTTCTAGTTTCAATTTTCTATTCAACATTTTCGACATCAACTGAAACCTATTATGCCGGGATGATTATTTTTTATTTATATTTGTTATGTCTTTTATTCATCTGATAAGTGTATCCTATTCAAGTGAATATTCATTTATTTATTCCCAGTTTTATTATTGTTCGTACTTGCTTAACACTTCTATTTGTTATTTCTTAACATTTACTTTATTTCATAGACTCGTATACATTTATTTCAATTGCATTTGATTATTTATTTATTTTTTGTTATTAAATAAGAAATAATTATTGATTTGTTTGAATTTTTTATCATTCGTATTATTACTCATTCATTTTCCAACGCGATTTTCAGTTTTTCTACGACAAATATGTCTTCCTCCCCCCAATGATTGAACTCGTGAACATTAGACCGACAGAACCCTTTTCATTCGTGCGTACCACCTGGCATCGATGTTAGGAACGATGTTGGTGGTTTCGTTGTATCCACCGCAAGCCTCAAGGTAGGCCCCTGCGGCAGCACCACGGTTTAATATGTTTATACGCTGATTTGCATAAATCTTGCAGCCGCGCCTCAAGGAAGCCGCCGACGCTGCTGCACCTGCACCGAAACCTGCTGTTTGCTCGTCATAAATTTGTAATTTAGCAATTAACTCACCTCCGGCCGGTCTCCGCTTTCCTGTTTCGGGGTGGATTTCTCGTTTTATTTTATTTTTTGCTTTGTTTTCATTCTGCTTTCGGGATATGATTACACGGCTGCAGGGGAATGATATATGGAGCGAGCGTCACAGCTCGCATCACTTCCCATCGGTGGCGTCCCACACGTGCATGCGTCCTTATTGGAATCTCTCTCTCTCTCTCTCCGGCTGGAATGAGGGGGGATGAAAACAAGCGTTTCTTTGTGTTCTTTTCGTCCGCCCATATGCACGCGTTTGCGTTTCGGCATGTCTTTTACAAACCACCGCAAACGATACGAGGTGTTAATGAGACGCGTGAATTTTAATTATCTGCAACCGATTATTTCGTTCGCGCTTGTTCCGTTGTGGTCCGTGGCCCCTTGTTCTCGGCCGCACCCCGTGCCACCAGTAAACGGTGCAAATCGCAATCGGAACGTGATGACGCCTGCCTGGCAGCGGCAGGCAGCAGACGTTACACGCACTCATTAACCCCTCTTCCGCGCGGAGGCTCCTCCGGGCAATGATTTGCACCGGGCCGGGCGGAGGGCGAACCGTGTGCACGTCCTACGACAGTGTTTTCACACCCCCGTGAGCAGCTCGCGCATAAATCATGCGTTTGGTGCGTTTTGAGCACAGCGACGGGGAGAAGAAAACAACAGGAATCGAAACTCCGGCACGGTAATTAGTGCGAATTGGCGAGACGCTTTAATGGAATAATTAACGCGCACGGGAAGCGGGCAGCAAAAGGGCTAAAAGGGCACCCATTCGGGGTTCACGCCAATCACGGCATCTGCGAATGCGTTCGTTCGTATTTGGGCTGGAAATGTGCCATTTGTCGCTTGCGAATTCGCGCTGCTCAATGAAGCGTTTCGGACGAAACGCTTGGCAGGTATACTAATGCCACGAAGTGGCAGTACTCAGATAAGTTTTGTGACAATAGTACCGCTTCGTACGTGTATAATATAGCTGTGCATTTTTACAGCACAACTGGTAGTTATTTGATATTCTATAGCACATGTGGAACGAAAACAAAACACATTTTGCAGCTAGAAAATGCTGTTAAAATGTGTTTTTTTAGACTTTTCGATTTTTCTGACGCGTTCATAATAGCTCTTTAAATTTAAAGGTATTTTTACTGTTTTGTAATCAATTTTAAACGTTTTATAAGCCATATTTCATAAGTACCATAACAGCCATCGCGAAAGTGTGGCGAGCCGATTTTGATGGAAGGGCGCCATCTATTTCTGGGTAGAGCAAGTTGACGTTTTAGGGCTCATTTTATTCTATTTCAAGTTTTTTTTTAAATCTAAATCAAGACTCTCCAAAGTCCTGGTTCGTCCAATGTCCAACGTTGAAGATAGTATGGTCTATCTGCATGTTAAGCTCAATAGGTCAAGTGTTTGTGACAGCTACGCGTCCGGGAGCGTTTTCAAAATGACACTATAGGAACAATAGTCATCCAGAATTATTATCTAATCTGTAGAGCCCACAGATATTGAGCAGATGTTAGAACTGCAGTTGTGCCACCCCCGCTCAGGTTCTACCTCGCCACTAGTGACCGGATCTGCTATAAGTCTAAGTCCGCCAGAAAAGTTCTCGCCGTCGACGCTCGCGCACTGACGCAACGGCTACCCGAGTCTGTGGTGTACCGTTCTAAGCGGACAGTCCCGAATTGGGCAACGCACAAAAACGCACGTAACTCGACCTTCAATAGGTCAAGTGTTTGTGACAGCTACGCGTCCGGGAGCGTTTTCAAAATGACACTATAGGAACAATAGTCATCCAGAATTATTATCTAATCTGTAGAGCCCACAGATATTGAGCAGATGTTAGAACTGCAGTTGTGCCACCCCCGCTCAGGTTCTACCTCGCCACTAGTGACCGGATCTTCTATAAGTCTAAGTCCGCCAGAAAAGTTCTCGCCGTCGACGCTCGCGCACTGACGCAATGGCTACCCGAGTCTGTGGTGTACCGTTCTAAGCGGACAGTCCCGAATTGGGCAACGCACAAAAACGCACGTAACTCGACCTTTCACACATACACGAACACTGGCCTGCAATACCGCTGAAAAGGCACGATTTATCAGCACAGAAATTTGCATGAACACAACACACAAAGCTGGCAGCGTGCAAGCGAATCCGAACCGTGCGAACAGTTGCTGCCGCTGCTGCCGCTGCTCCAAAATCATTCTCGATTAACTAAATGGGTGTCGAAAATCATCCCAAAAATGTTGCTCCCAAGGGGAAGAATTATGATCCCGCAGTCGCAATAACGGCGGACGCGAACCAGAGCGAAGCAAAGCAACGAAGGAACTTCGAGAGCAGGCAAAAAAGGGCAAAACAAAAAAAAAAGCATACGACCACCGCACCGATACAGATGCGTATCGTGGCGCATTCAAAGTGCATCGCCTTTTGTGCCGTCTTCGCGGCTTTTGTGTATCCGGGGGAGTTGAGGAGTTGAGATGCAGGCGCGGCGGCCGCAGCGCAGCGAAACCACCATTGATGTCCCGGCACGCAGCCTCACATCCTCCGCTTTCACCGGTCGGACAGGCATCCTCACGGTCAGCGGAAAACAAACATCTCGCGAACGCCCTGCAGTTCGCCGCGGGACGAAGGCGAATCGACGATAATTGGTCTATTATGTTTGTAGTAATGAATGTTTCGCGCGTTCATAAACCAAACCCGAGGGTGGGGGTCGCCGACGATCTTAAATCATTTCGTTTCGGCGACAGGCCGGCTCTGGCCCGCACCTCCCCCCTCCCGATGGAGGTCTGGATAAAGGCCGCGAGCGCCCATTCCGGACGTACAGGTGGCAACCTGGGAAGTGTTGGGTGCGCAAGCGGCCCGCTCCAATTAGAAATTGGAAATTTTGCGTCACCAAGCGTGCTGGGAAATACTTAAAATGTGGAGCAGGGCGTGGGATGGATGTCTTGAGCTCTAATGCGTTATGAATGCGCGCTCCACACACGATCCACACATTATCCTCCTATCCGGCGCGATCTTCCCGCGCTCGGTGTATACTGTGAAACGGCCCGCGAGTGAAAGGACCCAAACCGAGCCACCGAGGAACTCCACCGGGCATCATTTTTTGGCCGGGATTATCACGATACGCCTCGCGTGCTGAGGCGAGGCGAACGAAAACAAATATACAAAACAAAAAAACACACACACACAATCTATGGCCCCTTCCGCAGAAGCGTGTAGCCCGCGCCTGACATCGCTCCGGTGCGGCCTATATACAATCGCGGATCGAATTGTCAGCTCGGCAGAATTTATCGCAACCGATCGGGGAGTTAATTATCGGGCGTTCGCGGGTGCGCGCAAGTCGCGCACGAAAGCGGGCGGACTGTCGCAGTCGCAGAAACTGATCGCTATCAACGGCTCTCTGAGGTAGCAGAGGTAGCAGAGCGAACGGTGAGGGAAATGGGAGCGAGCGCGCTTAAGTTTTATTGTTGTTACGTCGGCGGCGGCACACACCACCGTTCACGGCACGGAGTTGACGTTCGGGCGATGACGGGTTCGCCTGCGCTGGGGTTGGGTTTGGACGGCGGTGTGGTTGGAGGAGCTGGTTCGCAGGTAGCCACTGCGACTTGCCGACCACCGGCGGTGTCCTGCGTACTTTGTGGCTGTGTAAGCTGGGGCGGGATGTTCCTGCTTCAGTTCTCCTACGTTGGCCTCCTCCCCTCGAATTGTCCTTTTCTACCGCCGACTTGGCGCGGGAGACTCCAAGCGGAGATGATCTCCACTGCGGGGCCCGAGATACGGAGCACGCTGTCGACGCTGGTGGCTTCGGCCCATTCAGCCGGCGGCGTTTTGAGCGTAGTTTGGAGATGTCACGCGGAAGACACACACCGAGTCGTTTGTCCCTGCAGTGGCACCTAGAGACGCTAGGCACCTAGAGTTGACCTAGCATCAACCTCCCGAGAACAACTCTCATATCTCACTCGCACGACACTTAGCAAACGCCATAAATGCCGGGATGTACCGCACGACGCCACTGCTCAGGTGCCAGCTTATATCTGCTTAGAAAGGGCACCCGATACACAATGCAAATGTGCGGATCGCTCCCAGGCCGGTGCGGAGAGATCGTGCATTAATTAATTATTCATCTGCGTTTTTCATTGAATGTGCGCCACCACACACACACACACGCGGTTCCGTCGGTTCCGCATCAGCGAGCGGCTCCCTCTCGCCGGGGAAGGTCCCGCCTGGACACTTCTGCCACCTGGAGTTCCCAGAGATGCACGACCACGGGAGCACGCGGCTGCGGCCGCGCTATTCTTCTAGTGAAGCCATAAATTAAAATTGGATTTCAATAGGCTATAAATACTCTGGAGCGCATGAGACGCGGTGTCCCTGGACTTTTGTTTGTGTGCCTGTGGGAAGTATCGAAGCGTGATCGGAGGACCGGGAGAGCAAGCTATTCGGCTTGCGTCGGTGTTCTCCTGCGTGTTCTCCACACGCTTCGATTACGGCGAGTCGATCACACCTGCTGCCACACTCACAGGAGTGCAGAACAGGTTCTTTCTGCAGCCTTTGCCACACGAGCTTAAGTTTTATTGTTGTTACGTCGGCGGCGGCACACACCACCGTTCACGGCACGGAGTTGACGTTCGGGCGATGACGGGTTCGCCTGCGCTGGGGTTGGGTTTGGACGGCGGTGTGGTTGGAGGAGCTGGTTCGCAGGTAGCCACTGCGACTTGCCGACCACCGGCGGTGTCCTGCGTACTTTGTGGCTGTGTAAGCTGGGGCGGGATGTTCCTGCTTCAGTTCTCCTACGTTGGCCTCCTCCCCTCGAATTGTCCTTTTCTACCGCCGACTTGGCGCGGGAGACTCCAAGCGGAGATGATCTCCACTGCGGGGCCCGAGATACGGAGCACGCTGTCGACGCTGGTGGCTTCGGCCCATTCAGCCGGCGGCGTTTTGAGCGTAGTTTGGAGATGTCACGCGGAAGACACACACCGAGTCGTTTGTCCCTGCAGTGGCACCTAGAGACGCTAGGCACCTAGAGTTGACCTAGCATCAACCTCCCGAGAACAACTCTCATATCTCATTCGCACGACACTTAGCAAACGCCATAAATGCCGGGATGTACCGCACGACGCCACTGCTCAGGTGCCAGCTTATATCTGCTTAGAAAGGGCACCCGATACACAATGCAAATGTGCGGATCGCTCCCAGGCCGGTGCGGAGAGATCGTGCATTAATTAATTATTCATCTGCGTTTTTCATTGCATGTGCGCCACCACACACACACACACGCGGTTCCGTCGGTTCCGCATCAGCGAGCGGCTCCCTCTCGCCGGGGAAGGTCCCGCCTGGACACTTCTGCCACCTGGAGTTCCCAGAGATGCACGACCACGGGAGCACGCGGCTGCGGCCGCGCTATTCTTCTAGTGAAGCCATAAATTAAAATTGGATTTCAATAGGCTATAAATACTCTGGAGCGCATGAGACGCGGTGTCCCTGGACTTTTGTTTGTGTGCCTGTGGGAAGTATCGAAGCGTGATCGGAGGACCGGGAGAGCAAGTTATTCGGCTTGCGTCGGTGTTCTCCTGCGTGTTCTCCACACGCTTCGATTACGGCGAGTCGATCACACCTGCTGCCACACTCACAGGAGTGCAGAACAGGTTCTTTCTGCAGCCTTTGCCACACGAGGGAGAGGGAGACCGGTATGGAGCTAGGGCTGGTTCGGAACGTCAGCTTCGCGTTCAATTCGTTTGGAACGCTAGGTAATAGATACACCAGCGACAGGCTATTCCACGTTGACGATGGAACACACTCAAGTACTTGTCTCAGGAGAGTGCATCCGTCATCAAAGTATAAACAAACACGGCTTTGCAGCTGTCAACACCGGCAGGGCTTGGTTGGCTACTTCTGACCAAGATTGGACCAAAACTCCTCCATAAGACTTCTCAAAGACTTATGACCAAGACAAGTCTCTTCCATAAACAAGATGAGAGAGAAAGAGAGATCGGCTTAGCAACATGATTTTGGACAATTTACTCTCAAAGTCAAAACGGAAGTAAGCTTTAATATCTTGTTCTTCTTCCTTGGCACAAAATAGCCTCAATTCGATCTAGGTCTGACATTTCTCGCTTTCGTTGTCTTAGTTACTACCCTGGAAGGTCACTCCTGCACTCAAGTCGAGATTCGATCCCACAACTAGTCCGACTTGAACGTGACTTCAGCTTGAAGAACGTTACACTTGCGTACAGCACATTGACATATAACTACACACCATACACAGTTTGACATGTGACATGACATTCTATAGGTGTATTTGTTTGATGTTCATATTCAAGGTTTTCAAACGAACTAGATCGTTTGTGATCGCCCATCATCGATTTGTCATCAACCTTCTGCCAATCTTCGGTAAAACTTGTCACATGAATGTGCTTCTATCTTAAAATTTGGCCCTCATTGTTGACATTCTGACTACACTGTGTTTACAAATCATTTGATCATTCATCTGATTCATTCAAAAGTAGTAGAAACATGACACTAGTGTGAAATTCGTGCCATCATGGAGAAATAATGTTGACTGATGTCAAAATTGTCAAAATTATGACAGATAATTTTGAAGTTATAGTCAAAGCGTTAACAGTATTTTTTTAATAAAACGTCACGTTGGTCTTGAAGAG
>KZ071802.1:248354-261849 GCA_002091845.1 Anopheles cracens | reverse complement strand
TTTGGCCCTGTAATGGGAATAGTTTTGAAGCGCAACTAACACCGGATCATAATTTTACTTCTCTTGCGCTGGAATGAACTATTTTTGGCGGGCATTTTATGGCTCGTGTCATTGCTCTCCACTGTTGTAATCCGCTTCGCACATGACACAAAGAACCGCAGAAACTTTGTTCGGAACGAACACATCGCTGAATAATTCGTCATGCATGGAAAATTAAATTTTGAAATTGACTTGCAGTGGGGTTTTTTGTACTCCACTTCTTTTGTATTGTTTGCATCACTCGCGCTTGGCAGGAGTTTCCGGTTGACCAATGAAATGTGAACGGTTAATCCCAAAGCATGGACATGCAAAACGGAGCGGCACATTTAATCCTGAGATGTATTTCACTACAAAAGAACACTGAGCATTGTTGGGTGCTACGAGCGTAATGAATCGCGTTCTCCACACGAGCGTCTCACTTTAATGCGAATATAAAAAAACACTTTAAAGCAAAGCAATTAACACGCTTCCCTCTCCCGCACCGTCATCTTCGTGCGATTAAAGCACATTTTCAAACAAAACAAACGCGTGAGAAGCTTCAGACCCCGTCCGGTTTTAAATTATCATTTTAATGAACCGCACAGTGTTTCGCCGAATTGTAAATAACATACCTGAGGTGCTTCCGCTGTTTGCAGAACCAATTTGAATAATTAAATGTGAAATCCAGTGTGTCCGTGTTGGGTGTAAATTATGCAGTGTAATGACCTCCTACACCACAGGTCTCACGCTTCGTTTGCGTATGTTTGTGCGGGAATATACGCCACGTCCAATTAGACACTATAGGTAAGCTGGCGAAGAACCACTCGATCATTGTCTGAATAAATAATGTAAAATATTAAACCTTAAGATTTTCTTCAAACAACTATATTCTAATGTACTCTTATCATTTTTTTTCTTTATAGGTAAGCGATCTCCTACTTAAAGTGTGCCTTTTTTGGTAAGTCATTCAATAAACTACTTGAATTTCGCAAAAAAAAACAGAAAAGAGCAGTACCTTAACGCACAGATTAGGGAACCTTAACGAGAATTCTTGTTGAGGTAATAGTTAAGTGCTGGTAATTAAACGGCGTCAAGAACCTTGAAGACATTATTCCACGAATTAACATTATTACGCCCATTTCATAGATATTGTTATCGACAGAGAAACGAATGTTTTTAATGAGAATCATTACCGAGGAAAGCGCAATTAACAAAAAATCGCCTGTATCCAATTCTTCTCGATCGGCTCGGTGGATTTAAAAATCGTTCTATCCCTAACAAACGAAAGCATCAAAAGCGCCGCTCGGTGAACGCCCCGCGCCCCCGATAATCCTTCCCACAATCAATCACCGGAAACCGTAAGGTGCAGCATCCCGCTTGGCAATGATCCACGTCCGGTTGCTCTGGCCCCGTAAGCTCTGGCTCGGCGATTGTTCCAGTCGGCATGCAGAAATAATACCAGCGCACGGATTACAAAGCACGAGACAATAAACAAGGATCAACCCCCGATGAGAGCTTAAGCTTTGGGGCAAAGGACATGTACGGCTCGCCCGCAGTCGAGCGTAACCCGGGCACGAACAATGAGCGGCTCCGATGCTCCGGATGCCCTCCGCTGCCGGGTGCCCTAGGCTCGCGCCGTTCTCTGCTGACGGTTCACAAACGCGCCAGTGCGCAGGTCGGGTACGAGGCGCGCGCTTTTTTTTCTCCCCGCTGGGAACGCGTCTGGAAACTGGAACGGATCTCGCTTTCGTGTCGGTGTGCTCTGGCTCGAAACGCTCGGTTCACCGAAGGCTCTCGGGGTGTAGGACAACACGGTACAACCAGGAGCGTAGTGAGCATGCTGAAATGTCCGTGTATGCGTGAGATAAGGTAACGCGGCGGAGAGACTTTGAACTTGAGAGAGGCCATTGCACGGGCCGGACAGAGACAGGCGTGATGGGAGGAAACGAGAGCGATATTGCATCCTGCCGAACGGAGACACGCGGTGAGTAAGGTCGTACGGGCGGATGAAGTGCCACCTGGCAGCTGGTCTGCGTGTCTATGCGCCAAAATAAGTTAGTTAATTTTAGATCGCCAAGATTAGAATTCTCATTCAAATAGAGCCCGCAGCTTCCGACCAATGCCACAACTGGAAGCTGCAAAGGCATCCCCAGGTTAAGTATTCCAGTTTCGCTACCGTCCACACCGGGTGGGTTATCACCGCGCGAGCAGTGCTAACCATGCAAAATAAGGTCAAACTCACACAACGACACAGCCGCTGTCTCCTTCACTCGCGGCGTGGGAAAAAAGCATGCCAATTTCCCCTCACTCACAGGCGTGAGTGGGCAAAAGACTCCACCCCAGGGGCGCGAGTTCCTGGTCGCGTAACACACCCACACACACACACTGTCAGCATGCAGGTACTGCGAGGGGAATCCGAAGCCCGACAACTGCGCGACCCGGTCGGCGTTCGGGGTTTCAATCCGGCCCCGTGCTTTTGTTCTAGTTCTGTCTCTTCAGTTTAGAACGAGAACTCATGCGCTATTATTTTTCTTTTTTGAATGGTAATACACGGGTGTGGAAGGAGAAATAGGAATAGCAGTGAAGGTCACCAGTGCAAAAAAAAAACAGAAAAGAGCAGTACCTTAACGCACAGATTAGGGAACCTTAACGAGAATTCTTGTTGAGGTAATAGTTAAGACGACGAAGAAAGCAACACGGAGATCGATTTCCTCTCGTTCACTAACACTGTACCAGCAACAACAAAAAAGAAGAGAAAAACAAACTGTGCAGAACATGTTGTTGTGCCCAGGTCATCGAATCGAAGTGGTCGAGAGAGAGGTGAAGCACGTGGTTTTTTTCTTCTAATGTTTTGGAGGCAGCGATGACAAGACGGTGACGGTTGGAAGCGTTGGTGTTAGGTGGACTTCGATCTGTTTACAGTTGACAAACGTACTAGCGAGACAGCGCGGAAAGAGACATTTTGCGAATCCGATTCGAAGGACCAAAAACTTAGATAATTGGGAAGAAATTAAGGCAAAAGTAATTTATAAATGTTTAGAAATACTACTGTAGAATACAATTTCAATTAAATTACAAACAACGCATTAGAAAACAGCATGTTAAAATAAGTTAGTTAATTTTAGATCGCCAAGATTAGAATTCTCATTCAAATAGAGCCCGCAGCTTCCGACCAATGCCACAACTGGAAGCTGCAAAGGCATCCCCAGGTTAAGTATTCCAGTTTCGCTACCGTCCACACCGGGTGGGTTATCACCGCGCGAGCAGTGCTAACCATGCAAAATAAGGTCAAACTCACACAACGACACAGCCGCTGTCTCCTTCACTCGCGGCGTGGGAAAAAAGCATGCCAATTTCCCCTCACTCACAGGCGTGAGTGGGCAAAAGACTCCACCCCAGGGGCGCGAGTTCCTGGTCGCGTAACACACCCACACACACACACTGTCAGCATGCAGGTACTGCGAGGGGAATCCGAAGCCCGACAACTGCGCGACCCGGTCGGCGTTCGGGGTTTCAATCCGGCCCCGTGCTTTTGTTCTAGTTCTGTCTCTTCAGGTTAGAACGAGAACTCATGCGCTATTATTTTTCTTTTTTGAATGGTAATACACGGGTGTGGAAGGAGAAATAGGAATAGCAGTGAAGGTCACCAGTGCAAAAAAAAAGTAGCAGGTGAGCATGAGAAACGTTCGTGAAAGGCACATTCAACATAGGATATCGTTAAGCTCGGTAATTAATTTCACCACAAAAAAAAATATAATAAGGGAACCTACCAAAGGAACGACCAACAAATGTTCAAAATAAAATGCCCTAATAAATGGACCGGTTTGCTGAACAGGTGAGCTGTGCAAAGATATGATCGAGTGGTTCTTCGCCAGCTTACCTATAGTGTCTAATTGGACGTGGCGTATATTCCCGCACAAACATACGCAAACGCGATGGTGTTAAATAACATTAGAAACAATGCATGCATTTAGGCGTTAATTGTGATAGAGCTCTGTTTTTCACAAAACATCGTTGTTTCATTCTATTTACTATGTTGAATGTTTGTATTTTAAATAATATTACTCAAATTTGTTCCACTCATGGAGACGCATGGTCTTTTGATGAATAAATTATGGAGACGCATGGTGCCTCTCCCTATCGTGGACATAGAACGACTTGACCACCCACCAGGAGGTACGTGTAGCCTTCGGCTCGAGTCAGCAAGGTAGCAACGCTCGTTCATCGCGTGAGATGCTGCCATTACGAGAAACGAGATGTGTGCGGAACAAAAGAAAATAAAACAGATTTTCAGGCCAAATTTCTTACTAAGCAGCAGCAGCCTGTCGTGATTGGTAAAGCCGAACCAAGAGAACCAACAGCGGAGAGAGTAAGACGTAAGGCACTTCCCGTTTTGACTTATCTGCAGGGTGCTTACTATACTATAGTGAGCCGAAAGCAGGCCGGGAAGCGAAATAATGACCTGGCTACCTCCTGCCTAGTGCTAACGATGCTGGAATAAGGCCAGGCACAGCGAAACCCGTTCTTTGCACCCGATGCTATTACTACAACGGGACGGCTTAAACGGAAAAGCCAAAAGGATGAAAGGATAATACCGAACCCGAACCTCGAGTAAGTGACCTACTAACACAGCGCCCGTCGGTATCTCACTTCCTTTTTCACGCGAGGAAGTAGCAGGTGAGCATGAGAAACGTTCGTGAAAGGCACATTCAACATAGGATATCGTTAAGCTCGGTAATTAATTTCACCACAAAAAAAAATATAATAAGGGAACCTACCAAAGGAACGACCAACAAATGTTCAAAATAAAATGCCCTAATAAATGGACCGGTTTGCTGAACAGGTGAGCTGTGCAAAGATATGATCGAGTGGTTCTTCGCCAGCTTACCTATAGTGTCTAATTGGACGTGGCGTATATTCCCGCACAAACATACGCAAACGAAGCGTGAGACCTGTGGTGTAGGAGGTCATTACACTGCATAATTTACACCCAACACGGACACACTGGATTTCACATTTAATTATTCAAATTGGTTCTGCAAACAGCGGAAGCACCTCAGGTATGTTATTTACAATTCGGCGAAACACTGTGCGGTTCATTAAAATGATAATTTAAAACCGGACGGGGTCTGAAACTTCTCACGCGTTTGTTTTGTTTGAAAATGTGCTTTAATCGCACGAAGATGACGGTGCGGGAGAGGGAAGCGTGTTAATTGCTTTGCTTTAAAGTGCTTTTTTATATTCGCATTAAAGTGAGACGCTCGTGTGGAGAACGCGATTCATTACGCTCGTAGCACCCAACAATGCTCAGTGTTCTTTTGTAGTGAAATACATCTCAGGATTAAATGTGCCGCTCCGTTTTGCATGTCCATGCTTTGGGATTAACCGTTCACATTTCATTGGTCAACCGGAAACTCCTGCCAAGCGCGAGTGATGCAAACAATACAAAAGAAGTGGAGTACAAAAAACCCCACTGCAAGTCAATTTCAAAATTTAATTTTCCATGCATGACGAATTATTCAGCGATGTGTTCGTTCCGAACAAAGTTTCTGCGGTTCTTTGTGTCATGTGCGAAGCGGATTACAACAGTGGAGAGCAATGACACGAGCCATAAAATGCCCGCCAAAAATAGTTCATTCCAGCGCAAGAGAAGTAAAATTATGATCCGGTGTTAGTTGCGCTTCAAAACTATTCCCATTACAGGGCCAAAGGCCCTTGCTCCGTGAGGGTTTCACTCATTTCGGAGTCGCAGGAACGGCGTTACTAAGCCAGCTGTACTGCAGCTAACCTGTGGGCTGTGCAATTATGCAGATAATGAAAATACTTCCGAAACTGCCTTAGCCAATTGTCGAGTTCCCTTGACAACCCTTATTTACGGTATTAAACATTCCGGTTGACAGCACCGAGACCGCCTGGTGCGGTTGACATTCGTCAAACCGAAGGGTTTTTGTTGTGGTGTGACACATGCTTGGGGAAGTGTGTGTAAGAGCGATGACATTTGATGTATAAAAGCGTTTATGAGCATTTAGGTTTTGATGGGATTATTCGTCCAATTTGAGTGGAGACTCATTAAAAACTGGATACTAGCAAGGCTTTGCTGTTTGACGAAATTCAAGTAGTTTATTGAATGACTTACCAAAAAAGGCACACTTTAAGTAGGAGATCGCTTACCTATAAAGAAAAAAAATGATAAGAGTACATTAGAATATAGTTGTTTGAAGAAAATCTTAAGGTTTAATATTTTACATTATTTATTCAGACAGTTTCGAACAATAAACCCACACTATCGCCGCCGTAATCACACTCACTATGGAAAAAAACACGTGATTCACCTTTTTATTTTCATCCTGCTAGACCAACTCAACCCTTCTTCTGCACGTGACATTTCCATTACTACAGCGTCAAACGCCGTGAGGCGGTTCGTAAAATACATAAACACTTCCCAACCACTCACTGTGCGAAATGCATCACTTCACTCGATGAATTTCATATCAAGCGCGTGGGGTGGCGTGGATGTAAGCACAAGAATGAAGAATGCTCAAAGTCGATGGCAAAAAATCGATGTCGCATATACCGCTGCGTAAACGAGAGCCTCGATTCAAAACGCGCGTCAATCAATATTTTGCAGCCGACGGACGGATGGGCTTTTTTTTTGCCATTTATTTTTTTCCCCCTTATTCCGATTCCCCATCCCAATTCCGTCGTCGAAAGGTCGCCCGGTGGCTTTTCAATCCACTATGGTCCGGGGCGGGCCGGGAAACGGGGATGATGATGGTGATGGTCCCGGCGGCAGTGGTGGGCCGCCGCTGCGGCGGTCCGCTCCCGTTCCCGCTCCTCCTCCTCCTGCCGGCGGGCCAGTTGGAAGAGTAACAAAAGCAATAGGAGAAACACTAGCACCAGCGGTGGAAGCGGAAGCAACAATACTACTACCTTTTATTAACCGCGCCTGTAAACACCACCGCCGGTTATGTACGCCGCGGGGGATTAGCAGCGCCTATTGGTGTGGGGGGAGGAGCGTTATGGATTGGAGCGTGTACGGGAGCGAGGGGAAGCGTGGGTTGCAGGAAGCGAGTTGCAGGAAGATCGACCGGGAGGAAGTTGAGCCAGATGACGCGAACCGGGAGCCGGACGAAAGCGTGACGACCGATATACCACCGCCAACACGCGCACACTCACATCCAACGCCAGCTATTTGTGCATTCGGACACGGAGCTGATTGACAAAGTACACCCTAACACAATTGTCGAAACGTGCCTCAATAACTCTGCTCGAAGTTGTCACGGCGCGACAGCAACGACTCGAATGTATGCGGATGAACTCCTGCATCGCACTAACACACCATCATCTGGCTTACTGCTTCCATGGAATCTCCCTGGGACACTTTCATCTCCTGGGATGTGCGATGGTGCGAGTTGATTCGCCCGATATCTTCGCAGCGAGAGCGACAAGATTGATGTAAAGTGCACGGATCAATGATTAGACGCCCGGGCGCACATGAACGCCGGCAGACCAGTTCCAAGGCGACCCCGGACAAGACGATAATGGAGCAGACGATGAAGGCAACCTAACTGAGCAGCTGATGGACGATGGGTGGGTCGTCAGGGCTTTCCCATTACGCTGTGCGATCTCGATACCCCAGGTACTGGTGGCTTCGTTGGAGAGAGAGAGCGTGGCATTGGATTGGTGTTTGTGGCGATATCTTGGGACGGCAAGTCTTGGGTCGTTGGACCATCGAGGCAGGCGGATCAAAACTGAGCCCATGTTTACGCGCTTACAACTCCGGTACACCTACCTTCCGTGTCGTAGACGTCCATCTCGATGGACTGTGAGTGGCAGTGTTGATACTGTTGGCGCTGCATGCTGAACAGCTTGCACTTCTCCTTCGCCTTCGCCAGCAGCGGTGAGGTGACGGTGGGCTGGTGTTGTGGTGTTGTGCTACCGCCCGGGCTCTCACACCCGGTGCTCCGGTGCTGCTGCTGCTGCTGCTGCGGTGGCTTCCGCCCTATGAAGCTGTCGCGCGCGGACCGGAGCAGCCCGGAACGGTGTTTGGACGGCTCCCCACCACCCGAGGGTGACGCGGCGCGGGCGGGCGAGGTGGCCCCCGACGACGGTGTGGTGGAGGATGATGACGCAAGCGATAGGGACGCCGTAGCGGAAGGGGTGGGGGAGGCGGGGCTATCGTTATTAATATAACGACGAATATTGTGACCAGCTACCAGAACCGTTTGTTGACGGTAGGAAAACATCCATGAAGGTGCGGAGAGAAGGAAAGCCAAATAGCTCACTGTTTGTTCACACTGCTCATTTGGAGGCATAACATTGCCCCTGCTGCCTATGTTCATCGCAAAACTTAATCACATCTCCGTGACGTAACTTCTTCTGTTTGTGCTGCGAAACCCACGCCCAAGTGTGCGATGGGTGTAAACCTTACGTTCCCGCCGAGCGAAGATTATGAGAGTCTGAACCGGCGTCGGAAAAACGACGGAGTCCTCCGTACCAGGCCCAGGCAAATGATACATTTCAAAGCAGTGCCGTGTCGTCCCCGAGAGGCAGCGTGAGGGATGGAGGTGGCAGCAGCAGCGTAATGTACAAACCGACATGGAAAAGGCAAGCGTCGAGTGTTTGACCAGCGCACGGGTCTCGCTCGCAGTGAAGGCAACGCCGTAGCTGCCTCTCCGAAAAAGGTGTTGCCCTCCTCGTACGCTTCTAGCTCGGCCGGGCAGGGAAGCGGGCGTCGGCCCAACAGCATCGCAGCACCCCATCGCGATGGAGGATGCACTTGATTCGCTATAAATAACAGATTGACGCTGGCGGTGGCGGTGTGGGCGGGTTTTGAAAACATGTTTACCATATTCACCGACATGCTTCATAGACATAAAGAGCGGCCGGATGCACTTTGCCCTTGTGTGTGTGACCGGATGCAGACCAAACTCGGCGGGCGGGCATGGTGCATGTGAGTGCAATTTGAATCTGCATAATGGATGTATGACGGCATGTTTACAGGAAATTTAACAGGACGATATTTCAGTCCGCGTCCGGCCCCTGGAGAAGGGGACGAAGGTCCCGTACCTGGCACAGAGACATCTTCGCAACCGGGCAGTTGTTGTCGGCCGGAAAATGCAGCCGACCGTCCGCACCGTTAGTGTCTCGTATCACAGGCGTTCGCTCGCTCCATTAGTTGTTGCAGGAAAGAAGTCGTTTGCATTGATTAACGGCGGCTGTTGGTGTACATGGAAAAGATGCCTTCGCGGAAAAAAGGCACTGAATAACGAGATCAAGCTGCAAATAGCATCCCTAACGCCTGAAAGTATGTAGTCCCGATACGGAGAACGATTTTCTCGTTATTAACTAGAAAGTCTTGATTAAAAACTTATGGGAGCCAATATAAACTCTATCTAAATCAGCCTGGAACATTATAAATCAAGGTCCCAAACAGGTAGAATCCTAAAGACATAACGCACGCCTTCAACCTAAAGCACTACTGGTAGATTAGATGTACACTAAACCATTTGCAGCACGACTCAATTGAGGATAACCAGTTTTTTTTGTCGAGTGATCTGTCATTTAATTTTGTGAACAAAACGTCCACCGTACGCTGAATTCTAATCAGTCTCACTGATGAAAATGGAGCTGATTGACAAAGTACACCCTAACACAATTGTCGAAACGTGCCTCAATAACTCGGCTCGAAGTTGTCACGGCGCGACAGCAACGACTGGAGCGTATGCGGATAAACTCCTGCATCGCACTAACACACCATCATCTGGCTTACTGCTTCCATGGAATCTCCCTGGGACACTTTCATCTCCTGGGATGGAAAAACGACGGAGTCCTCCGTACCAGGCCCAGGCAAATGATACATTTCAAAGCAGTGCCGTGTCGTCCCCGAGAGGCAGCGTGAGGGATGGAGGTGGCAGCAGCAGCGTAATGTACAAACCGACATGGAAAAGGCAAGCGTCGAGTGTTTGACCAGCGCACGGGTCTCGCTCGCAGTGAAGGCAACGCCGTAGCTGCCTCTCCGAAAAAGGTGTTGCCCTCCTCGTACGCTTCTAGCTCGGCCGGGCAGGGAAGCGGGCGTCGGCCCAACAGCATCGCAGCACCCCATCGCGATGGAGGATGCACTTGATTCGCTATAAATAACAGATTGACGCTGGCGGTGGCGGTGTGGGCGGGTTTTGAAAACATGTTTACCATATTCACCGACATGCTTCATAGACATAAAGAGCGGCCGGATGCACTTTGCCCTTGTTCCAAGCACATTTTCGAAGCACATTCGTCTGATTTGCTCGCTAATCGATATTGCAGCCTAACACTGGGCTTGTAAATTGAGCTGCTATTGACAGTTAATTGACTGAAATGCTACCCTTTCCCGGGACGATGCACCTGACACATACATTGAAATGCAATACGTAATTTAGTTTGTTGGTCCTTTCTCATGAAACCGAAGCAATCAGGTAGAAATTTCGCACAATAATTGCTGGATAATGATTCGCTCACAGGGATGCATCGCATAACTTGGATTAAAATTAGCATCCCGTTATTAATATAACGACGAATATTGTGACCAGCTACCAGAACCGTTTGTTGACGGTAGGAAAACATCCATGAAGGTACGCGTAGAGAGCACCAGATGATACGGGTGCTTTCTTCTAGCTACTCAATTTCCTTCTACACTTCCCTGTTCGGAATTCTTTTCCTTTTCCTCGGAACGTAACGCGCAAGCAGGAAGGGCTTTTTTGTGGTTTCGAAAACATTCAGGCATCCGAGAACTTTGCCCGGAAAGTGGTATCGTTTACAATTACAAACTGCTCCTGCCGTTTCTGGGCGGGATGTTTCCGGGGAATGCATTCCAGTTCGATTGGCAGGAACGAGTTTTCGCCGGCATTCGAATGCGGGAAGGATTCGGATAGATTGCAAATAGTTTCCAGCTCGGATGGTTCCAATAATGCTACGTATGATTAGGTTGGTAGGATTCTGGCTTTGCGTTTGGAAATCTGTAACTGCAGCAAGAACATACCTGCATTTCTGTTTGTTCTTTGGAAGCGTAAATCTATATTTTTGCGCCCAAAAGTATGCAATACACATGATAGTATCCTTTGCGCCTAAAAGTATGCAATTAAGAAAATTCGACGAATTTTAATCGCATCATACAATTTCACTGGATTATATTAACCCAAACAAAAATGGAAAAAATCAAAAAAACAAATTTTTGTCCCTTAAATTTCTGTATTGAAAATCACATTACTTGTTGCTGTTCTTCCTCTTCACCACATGCTTTATAGACTACCCTGTTTGCTTACATCACCGTATCGCACGATCGACAAATCCTTCAACTAATGAATAAATTTGTCATCGAACAAACTAGTTCCCCAAACCGGACGATTTATTCGCCCAAAGAGTTGATCAACACCATAACCACAACATGGTGCCGCGTGTTGTCTCCTGGCCATCCTTTCGCGGCATACTAAATTTTCCCGCCGGTCCGAACGAGCCGAAAACACCGAGGGGCCCACCAAGCCGTATCAAATTACACATTTTTATTCCACCATCTATCACGCCCGGAAGGTACGCACGTGCACGGCGGAGGCAAACATAATGTATGCCAAGCGTTCGCTAACATTCAGGCGCTCGCAGTGGCAAAAAAGAAACAAAAAGAAAACAGGAAACGAGCCAGAACCGTCGGTCGTCGAAAAAGATGGTCCTACTACGCTGCAGCTCATATATGCATTCCGAGCACTCACGCACACACCTTGCCAGACACGCTCCGCACGTCGTGCAGCACTACGCTCAGGGACACCACACCACCAATACTTGACTGGAGTAACACCCCCGGGCCAGGAGGGCAGGATTATAGGGAGCTTTTCCGTAGTTCACTGAGCCGCGCTGATTGTGTTGTCAACTTTCCGACAACACCTCCGACAATGGTGCACTGTGGAAATTTTCACACTAAGTTCACTTTAACTACCGACACATACGTTATATGGGAGCACGCGATTCTAACGTCTGGAAGTCTGTGGTTTGAGGATGTACCGAGCGTTTTTTTTTGGGTTTTGCTCAAAGCATCTTGAAACTTGCTCGTTACAGCGATTGATCGCGTCTGGAGCAGCTGCTCATCGGCAAAAAAACTAATCTTTGTGGTACTGCAGCACACTTCTTGAGAAAGGAAAAGTTCACACAACACTCGGCAGACGCTGACGGGAATTGATTCACTTTCATCGCACAATAGTAGTGCCCTCGTTCAACCAACCATCCCCGAATGCAGGTTGCGTTCACCGGAGGCGCTTTTTACTTGCTGTTGTCGTTGAAGGTACGCGTAGAGAGCACCAGATGATACGGGTGCTTTCTTCTAGCTACTCAATTTCGTTCTGGCTCCTGCTTCTACCCTGTTCGGAATTCTTTTCCTTTTCCTCGGAACGCAACGCGCAAGCAGGAAGGGCTTTTTTGTGGTTTCGAAAACATTCAGGCATCCGAGAACTTTGCCCGGAAAGTGGTATCGTTTACAATTACAAACTGCTCCTGCCGTTTCTGGGCGGGATGTTTCCGGGGAATGCATTCCAGTTTGTCACGGCGCGACAGCAACGACTCGAATGTATGCGGATGAACTCCTGCATCGCACTAACACACCATCATCTGGCTTACTGCTTCCATGGAATCTCCCTGGGACACTTTCATCTCCTGGGATGTGCGATGGTGCGAGTTGATTCGCCCGATATCTTCGCAGCGAGAGCGACAAGATTGATGTAAAGTGCACGGATCAATGATTAGACGCCCGGGCGCACATGAACGCCGGCAGACCAGCTCCAAGGCGACCCCGGACAAGACGATAATGGAGCAGACGATGAAGGCAACCTAACTGAGCAGCTGATGGACGATGGGTGGGTCGTCAGGGCTTTCCCATTACGCTGTGCGATCTCGATACCCCAGGTACTGGTGGCTTCGTTGGAGAGAGAGAGAGCGTGGCATTGGATTGGTGTTTGTGGCGATATCTTGGGACGGCAAGTCTTGGGTCGTTGGACCATCGAGGCAGGCGGATCAAAACTGAGCCCATGTTTACGCGCTTACAACTCCGGTACACCTACCTTCCGTGTCGTAGACGTCCATCTCGATGGACTGTGAGTGGCAGTGTTGATACTGTTGGCGCTGCATGCTGAACAGCTTGCACTTCTCCTTCGCCTTCGCCAGCAGCGGTGAGGTGACGGTGGGCTGGTGTTGTGGTGTTGTGCTACCGCCCGGGCTCTCACACCCGGTGCTCCGGTGCTGCTGCTGCTGCTGCTGCGGTGGCTTCCGCCCTATGAAGCTGTCGCGCGCGGACCGGAGCAGCCCGGAACGGTGTTTGGACGGCTCCCCACCACCCGAGGGTGACGCGGCGCGGGCGGGCGAGGTGGCCCCCGACGACGGTGTGGTGGAGGATGATGACGCAAGCGATAGGGACGCCGTAGCGGAAGGGGTGGGGGAGGCGGGGCTATGGTGGAGGTGA
>KZ071802.1:215683-240057 GCA_002091845.1 Anopheles cracens | reverse complement strand
GGCTGATAAGACCGAAAGCTTCCATGACCTATGGGTAATTGTTTTAACTTGCACGGATCAGAAACAAAGTAAAGTTTGTTATTCAACCAATACTGCTAGATTCTCCGACAGTTCTTCGTCCTACAGCCTTTCGTTTTACTCCTGCACAGGGTGTATCAGTTCCTTCAGATTTTTTGTTAACTTTTTTATATTATTCAACAAATGAAACAATAGTAGTTCTAATAGAAATTGAGCTTAATTGTTAGCCTTGCAAACTCGTTGTAATGATTTTATGAAAAACACATAAAAACAGCGAATAAACAAAGTGCAAAACATTGTACATCAACTTGAGTTTAAGATTTTATCATGAAATCCATCTTTGTTTCAAAACGTTAATTCAAGCAATAAAAGGTCATTTTCTCCAAACAGGATGCTCCTTCACAACCTTATGCACACCCTGTTCTAATCGCTTCCTTTACTGCCCATCCGTTTCTTTGCGAACAAAACGTTCCATCAGAAGCCATGAAGTGAAGCTTTACCGCGCGCTCGCGAAGTGATAATCCTTCATTTTGCCCCCCATCCCCCTCACACACACACACACACATCCACACCGTTCGAGCACCGTTTTGTAGAAACATTTGCGTCCATTTTCCAACCATAGAACGCTGCCACTATTTCTCGTTTCACTTCTTTTTGTATTTTTTTTCATTTCTAGCGCTCTGGTGGGCTTCACCCGGTGTGTAATGAACGGGGATGAGAGCGCAGAAACCCCCGAACGGAAACAGGAAAGCTAACTGTCTTTCTTTTTTTCCTCTTCGGTGACATTTTCACTGTGCGTTCGTTACGTTTGGTGGGCTTCACCCGGTGTGTAATGAACGGGGATGAGAGCGCAGAAACCCCCGAACGGAAACAGGAAAGCTAACTGTCTTTCTTTTTTTCCTCTTCGGTGACATTTTCACTGTGCGTTCGTTACGTTCCAGTTTTTTTTTCTCGCGTTCGCAAAATCAACAACAGCGAAGAAAGAGAGAAAACGAAAACTCCACCTGGGGTCAATCGAAGAAACACCTCACCGCACGGAGAGCGTTTTGCGGAACGCTCGTCTCGAACCAATCCACATACCGGTCACAGTAAGACTGACTCGATTGGTCCGTCGTCGTCGTCGCCGTCGTCCGGCGGCGTCCACCCACTCTGCTCGAAGGGAAAAAAGACGTTCCGGAAGAGCCAAAGCCCATCAGCGAGCCATCCATCGTGCGCTCAATCTGTGTGGTCAAGCCCTTAGCACAGCCGGTCAAACGCGTTTTCCGTTCTATTTTCCATCTCCCCCTCCAGGCGCAGGTAGTGTGTACCACCCACCCCGTCCAGGTACAGCCACACCATCTATTATTGGCTTCCCATTTTCCCGAAAGGGACAGACGAGCGTCAACCTAATGAAGGCGAGTGAGTGTGTGCCTGAAGCGGTTGAAAATTGTGTGTAGAAGAGGAGCAGCAAAAAAAAATAAAAATACGCAGGGAACGCCGCACGGGTCGTGGCGAAGAATTTCTACTGATTTCCATAAATTTTCACCCCGGCCCTGGTAATGAAGGGTTAATGCAAAAGTGAACAGAGGGAGTGGGTAGGCAATATATCGGGTAGCTCCCGATTCGGGCGAGCTTGATGGGATTTGAGCGTACTACGCGAGGGATTAATATGATCTGATTTGCATGTTTTATCCCCGGGTTGCGCTCGGCGAACAATCCGAAGAATTTAAGGGGCGAGCCCTGAAATCGTTTCATGTTTTGCAATCATTAAGGGGCAGCTGGGATCGACAATTTATTGGTACGATGTTATCTGGACGGCTACTATTGCTTCAACTAAAGTACAAGGACATTAGCAACATCAACATATATAAGAAAATTGCTCTTTTTCAAGTAGATTCTATATACAATTCAAGAATATTTTCTCGTTGATTGCAACACCATTATGAATTCATCCTTCTATTTCCCAGGAAGTACGATCGCTGTGACTGCAACGAGCGAACTCTCCCCCAGCACCCTTAAAAACATATATTTTATAATCCTTTTCAGCTGCTCGCTACCTTACGACTTTGTCGCCTCCTTTGTGCCCGGTTTGCGATAGCCAATCTAATGGTTTCCGAACACTCCGCCCGTGCAGAGAGCTTCTCCCCCCTTCCACCGACGTTACGACGTGGGTGTGTTGTGTAGTGTGCGCCACCTTCAACACACAATCCCGTGAGCACGGGTCTTCCAGCGGCGCCAACGTTCCACAACCGCACAGCTCTAAAGCCACACAAGAGCTTTCGGTTCGGTTCGGTACGGTGAAGGCGTCATAAGCTCGAGAGAAGCGTCATCTCGGCCAGACGCCAGGGTGGAAAATGTGGGTTGGATGGATGGGAGGCAAAACTAAAAACGATTTCCTTCCCCACCGATAGGGATGAACCGGCTGAAGCTTGCTATTAAAGAGCGAAGCAGCGAGCAGAAAAGGATACTCTGGTGCCAGAGATCAGTTTCCTTCCTTAACTCCTAGTTTTTCCATTCCACCGGTACGCTTTTCTAAGCTTCACCGTATAGTATTCCTCCACAACAATGGAAAGCAATTCCCCAATAAAGCATTTCCCCCCAGCACTGGGCGGAAGTTTTCCAAACCAAACCAGAAAAAAAGGATCATCCAGAGGTTCGGAAAGGGATGAACATGGCGAGCCACCGAGCTCGAGGGGGAAATCAATTATCGCTGCAGGCAGAGCTCGCAGGGTGAGGCGAACGCGACCGGGTTGTTTTACACCGTGCCGTTTAGAGGTTCCGTTTTTTTTCTTTTGCTTGTCTGGAGTGTGAGCCTCTCCAGTGATAATTGTTTCCGTTCGACGATTGTGTTTGGCAAGCGTGTCGGAAGAGGAAGATCCGCGCGTTGACAGGTGCCGGCGTTGATGCGAACGTTGCCCGGAAGGAAGAAACACTTCCGCGCGTTGTTCGGCAGCCAGAAACGCTAACGAACCGAGGATGGAGGTGATGTGCGCGATCCAGGATGCGCGGGACGGTTTTTGGTTTGATGTAGAAGTGTTTGCAAAAGGGTGCTTGAAGAGTGTTTTTTTTTTTCACTGCGTCATAGCAACAGGTTTATGAAAAACACATAAAAACAGCGAATAAACAAAGTGCAAAACATTGTACATCAACTTGAGTTTAGGATTTTATCATGAAATCCATCTTTGTTTCAAAACGTTAATTCAAGCAATAAAAGGTCATTTTCTCCAAACAGGATGCTCCTTCACAACCTTATGCACACCCTGTTCTAATCGCTTCCTTTACTGCCCATCCGTTTCTTTGCGAACAAAACGTTCCATCAGAAGCCATGAAGTGAAGCTTTACCGCGCGCTCGCGAAGTGATAATCCTTCATTTTGCCCCCCATCCCCCTCACACACACACACACACATCCACACCGTTCGAGCACCGTTTTGTAGAAACATTTGCGTCCATTTTCCAACCATAGAACGCTGCCACTATTTCTCGTTTCACTTCTTTTTGTATTTTTTTTTATTTCTAGCGCTCTGGTGGGCTTCACCCGGTGTGTAATGAACGGGGATGAGAGCGCAGAAACCCCCGAACGGAAACAGGAAAGCTAACTGTCTTTGGAGAGTTTTCTTTTTTTCCTCTTCGGTGACATTTTCACTGTGCGTTCGTTACGTTCCAGTTTTTTTTTCTCGCGTTCGCAAAATCAACAACAGCGAAGAAAGAGAGAAAACGAAAACTCCACCTGGGGTCAATCGAAGAAACACCTCACCGCACGGAGAGCGTTTTGCGGAACGCTCGTCTCGAACCAATCCACATACCGGTCACAGTAAGACTGACTCGATTGGTCCGTCGTCGTCGTCGCCGTCGTCCGGCGGCGTCCACCCACTCTGCTCGAAGGGAAAAAAGACGTTCCGGAAGAGCCAAAGCCCATCAGCGAGCCATCCATCGTGCGCTCAATCTGTGTGGTCAAGCCCTTAGCACAGCCGGTCAAACGCGTTTTCCGTTCTATTTTCCATCTCCCCCTCCAGGCGCAGGTAGTGTGTACCACCCACCCCGTCCAGGTACAGCCACACCATCTATTATTGGCTTCCCATTTTCCCGAAAGGGACAGACGAGCGTCAACCTAATGAAGGCGAGTGAGTGTGTGCCTGAAGCGGTTGAAAATTGTGTGTAGAAGAGGAGCAGCAAAAAAAAATAAAAATACGCAGGGAACGCCGCACGGGTCGTGGCGAAGAATTTCTACTGATTTCCATAAATTTTCACCCCGGCCCTGGTAATGAAGGGTTAATGCAAAAGTGAACAGAGGGAGTGGGTAGGCAATATATCGGGTAGCTCCCGATTCGGGCGAGCTTGATGGGATTTGAGCGTACTACGCGAGGGATTAATATGATCTGATTTGCATGTTTTATCCCCGGGTTGCGCTCGGCGAACAATCCGAAGAATTTAAGGGGCGAGCCCTGAAATCGTTTCATGTTTTGCCATCATTAAGGGGCAGCTGGGATCGACAATTTATTGGGACGATGTTATCTGGACGGCTACTATTGCTTCAATTAAAGTACAAGGACATTAGCAA
This sequence comes from Anopheles cracens, assembly GCA_002091845.1. Classification (NCBI taxonomy): domain Eukaryota; kingdom Metazoa; phylum Arthropoda; class Insecta; order Diptera; family Culicidae; genus Anopheles; species Anopheles cracens. The sequence goes on along the minus strand of KZ071802.1, from coordinate 235,501 downwards.
CATCAACATATATAAGAAAATTGCTCTTTTTCAAGTAGATTCTATATACAATTCAAGAATATTTTCTCGTTGATTGCAACACCATTATGAATTCATCCTGCTATTTCCCAGGAAGTACGATCGCTGTGACTGCAACGAGCGAACTCTCCCCCAGCACCCTTAAAAACATATATTTTATAATCCTTTTCAGCTGCTCGCTACCTTACGACTTTGTCGCCTCCTTTGTGCCCGGTTTGCGATAGCCAATCTAATGGTTTCCGAACACTCCGCCCGTGCAGAGAGCTTCTCCCCCCTTCCACCGACGTTACGACGTGGGTGTGTTGTGTAGTGTGCGCCACCTTCAACACACAATCCCGTGAGCACGGGTCTTCCAGCGGCGCCAACGTTCCACAACCGCACAGCTCTAAAGCCACACAAGAGCTTTCGGTTCGGTTCGGTACGGTGAAGGCGTCATAAGCTCGAGAGAAGCGTCATCTCGGCCAGACGCCAGGGTGGAAAATGTGGGTTGGATGTATGGGAGGCAAAACTAAAAACGATTTCCTTCCCCACCGATAGGGATGGACCGGCTGAAGCTTGCTATTAAAGTGCGAAGCAGCGAGCAGAAAAGGATACTCTGGTGCCAGAGATCAGTTTCCTTCCTTAACTCCTAGTATTTCCATTCCACCGGTACGCTTTTCTAAGCTTCACCGTATAGTATTCCTCCACAACAATGGAAAGCAATTCCCCAATAAAGCATTTCCCCCCAGCGCTGGGCGGAAGTTTTCCAAACCAAACCAAAAGAAAAAAAGGATCATCCGGAGGTTCGGAAAGGGATGAACATGACTAGCTACCCAGCTCGAGGGGGAAATCAATTATCGCTGCAGGCAGAGCTCGCAAGGTGGGGCGAACGCGACCGGGTTGTTTTACACCGTGCCGTTTAGAGGTTCCGTTTTTTTTTCTTTTGCTTGTCTGGAGTGTGAGCCTCTCCAGTGATAATTGTTTCCGTTCGACGATTGTGTTTGGCAAGCGTGTTTTGGTGCGTTCGTGGCGAAGTCGGAAGAGGAAGATCCGCGCGTTGACAGGTGCCGGCGTTGATGCAAACATTGCCCGGAAGGAAGAAACACTTCCGCGCGTTGTTCGGCAGCCGGAAACGCTAACGAACCGAGGATGGAGGTGATGTGCGCGATCCAGGATGCGCGGGACGGTTTTTGGTTTGATGTAGAAGTGTTTGCAAAAGGGTGCTTGAAGAGTGTTTTTTTCACTGCGCCATAGCAACAGGTTGTTACATACCTTACGCACAAAGAGATGAGTTTGCGATAATTTATTTGATACCTTTCCAGTTCGAGACATACCTAGAAAAAGAAAAAAAACATCCTCGTTTAAGTTTTGATCATGGAAGAAATAATGAATTTAATTCTTTCACTTTTAATAAAATGAAATATTATATCATATTTTTGAGCAACACCCGTCTAGAAATTAATTAAAAAATAAAACTAGTTAAAATATTTTATGATATTTAATAAAACTTAAAAAAAACATTTATGTCATATTGTCCTAAAAACAAATCAATCCGAAAACATTTATAATTTAAATATATTTTTCACTTAAATTATTCCACTCACAGAGCAAATACCATACCCTAACGCAAGCTATGATTGATTTTCAATCATTTCGCCATCATTCAATCGTCGCGGTGGTTCATGAGTTATGGAAATGATTGCGGTACGGGAATGAACTTCTTACGTGAGAAAAATAATAACGGAGACACAGGGAACGCTCTGTCCTTTTTTTAAGGGCTAGCTGTGGCTGGCCCTCGTGCTTCCAGTTCGTGCGGTAAACCTTTTACCTCCGAAACGTTCGGTCGCGGTGCAGAAAGTTGCGGAATTTATTTATTCCACTCATGCCCGGCGCACATTTCAAACTGTTTACTACACTCCACGGAGCTTTACATGCATGTATACAAATACACGCAGTATCGCAAACGATAAAACCCGGCTAGAAATAGCTCCGGGATCGAAGCTCAACAATGCGCGATTTTTTCCGTGTCCGCGGTTCGGCATATCACGCCGGCTTCAACTACTACATTTTTCGTGCCCACTAAAATCGCGCTAGTAGTTGGAGAGCTTTTTCTTCTTTTTTTGTTGCTATTATTCGCACCCTGCTCGAAACGGCCTTGCGTTACAACAGGTTATGGTTTTCGGTTGATCCATTCCCGCTCAAACCTAGCCAACCGCCGCCCACTGGCGGGCGAGTAATGTTTTTGTTCTATATTCATCAAGTACGAGGGCCAGATATGAAAACGTAGAGTGTGTGTGTGTGAGAGAGAGAGGGAGAATGAAAAAAAAAACCGCGAAACTTCAAACAACATCAGCCAAGGATAAGGGCTTTTTGGGGCCCTGTGTGTCGATGGTGAAATGTCGATGCGGCCGTCTTTAGCCAGTAAACCATCACACACCACGAGCGGCGTCGTTAAGCGGAGCACGGGTTCGCTCTGTGTTACACGTCCGAAATGGCTGTAAGATTGTAAGTAACGACATGCGAGTTTGTTAGAGGGAGGAAGCAGAAAAAACCCGTTCCTCACAACGACATAACCTCACCGAAGCAGAAGCGGAGCAGAATGGAGTGTTGGCTTTTATTTTCTTTTCGCAGCACGAAGGACTACGGCTACGCGAGCTGACGAAAGGCTCTTTTCTGCTTTCCCGAGCGAGCGCTAGCTCCAGTTGGTAGCAACAAAAAAAAAATACAAACAGGGCTTGGAAACTCTCCACTAATGGAGTTTTCGGAGCTACGGAAAGCTAGTAAGTTACTGGAGAACGGTTCACGGTTTGGTGCTTGCTTCGCGCTAGTTTATGCTTGATGTTTATTCCTTCTTGTCGAGTTCGGGTTTAATATTTAGCATGTAATGGAAACTAGAGTTTATAGTGACGTTTTAAAACGTTAAGTATGCATAAGCTATCTATTATTATACTATTATACTTTCATGATATACAAAATTGAGGAAAAAGCACATAAATACAATACAATACAATTTTCAAAGAATGTTATGAAAAATATTAAATATATTATATAAAAAGTCAGTGCATTATTGTATAAAGTGAACCGTAGCCGTACGGTTCTCCGCGCTGTTGTTTTATTTGCGCTTTGCTATTTACTTTTGCACCTTCCCGTTTGCTTTCGCGGTGTTGTGTGAGTGCCACAACGACTTGATTATTACATTTTCCGCTGCACGACGACGTGCCCGACGGCCGTCTTAGGCGATCGCGGGCCGTGGCGGGCGATTTTGCGACGATCGATCGCGGACCGATTACTGCATGATTGCTCAAAAGTTGGAGAAATCGATCGGAAAATATGTTTTCCCCCCTCATTAAGCTCGGTTTCTGCAGATTGCTTTCGCAACGAGCCAAGGCAGATGGGGTGAGAACTTAATTATCAATTATTATAGACGAGAAATCGAAGCATTCGCAAAGGAATGGCGAGAGGGCTTTAAATCTGTTAGCATTGTTTGCGATGAAGCGCCCACGAACGGAAAAGTTTTTTATCGGCGTTTTCTTTTCTTTTACATTATTTTATGGCTGATAAGACCGAAAGCTTCCATGACCTATGGGTAATTGTTTTAACTTGCACGGATCAGAAACAAAGTAAAGTTTGTTATTCAACCAATGCTGCTAGATTCTCCGACAGTTTTTCGTCCTACAGCCCTTCGTTCTACTTCTACACAGGGTGTATCAGTAACTTCAGATTTTTTCAGTTAACCTTTTTATGTTATTTAACAAATGAAACAAAAGTGAATTTGATAGAATTTGAAGGCTTAATTGTTTTAATCTAAAAATAAAGAATTTTCAAAATAGCCTTGCAAACTCGTTGTAATGATTTTATGAAAAACACATAAAAACAGCGAATAAACAAAGTGCAAAACATTGTACATCAACTTGAGTTTAGGATTTTATCATGAAATCCATCTTTGTTTCAAAACGTTAATTCAAGCAATAAAAGGTCATTTTCTCCAAACAGGATGCTCCTTCACAACCTTATGCACACCCTGTTCTAATCGCTTCCTTTACTGCCCATCCGTTTCTTTGCGAACAAAACGTTCCATCAGAAGCCATGAAGTGAAGCTTTACCGCGCGCTCGCGAAGTGATAATCCTTCATTTTGCCCCCCATCCCCCTCACACACACACACACACATCCACACCGTTCGAGCACCGTTTTGTAGAAACATTTGCGTCCATTTTCCAACCATAGAACGCTGCCACTATTTCTCGTTTCACTTCTTTTTGTATTTTTTTTTATTTCTAGCGCTCTGGTGGGCTTCACCCGGTGTGTAATGAACGGGGATGAGAGCGCAGAAACCCCCGAACGGAAACAGGAAAGCTAACTGTCTTTGGAGAGTTTTCTTTTTTTCCTCTTCGGTGACATTTTCACAGTGCGTTCGTTACGTTCCTTTTTTTTCTCGCGTTCGCAAAATCAACAACAGCGAAGAAAGAGAGAAAACGAAAACTCCACCTGGGGTCAATCGAAGAAACACCTCACCGCACGGAGAGCGTTTTGCGGAACGCTCGTCTCGAACCAATCCACACACCGGTCACAGTAAGACTGACTCGATTGGTCCGTCGTCGTCGTCGCCGTCGTCCGGCGGCGTCCACCCACCCTGCTCGAAGGGAAAAAGACGTTCCGGAAGAGCCAAAGCCCATCAGAGAGCCATCCATCGTGCGCTCAATCTGTGTGGTCAAGCCCTTAGCACAGCCGGTCAAACGCGTTTTCCGTTCTATTTTCCATCTCCCCCTCCAGGCGCAGGTAGTGTGTACCACCCACCCCGTCCAGGTACAGCCACACCATCTATTATTGGCTTCCCATTTTCCCGAAAGGGACAGACGAGCGTCAACCTAATGAAGGTGAGTGAGTGTGTGCCTGAAGCGGTTGAAAATTGTGTGTAGAAGAGGAGCAGCAAAAAAAAATAAAAATACGCAGGGAACGCCGCACGGGTCGTGGCGAAGAATTTCTACTGATTTCCATAAATTTTCACCCCGGCCCTGGTAATGAAGGGTTAATGCAAAAGTGAACAGAGGGAGTGGGTAGGCAATATATCGGGTAGCTCCCGATTCGGGCGAGCTTGATGGGATTTGAGCGTACTACGCGAGGGATTAATATGATCTGATTTGCATGTTTTATCCCCGGGTTGCGCTCGGCGAACAATCCGAAGAATTTAAGGGGCGAGCCCTGAAATCGTTTCATGTTTTGCCATCATTAAGGGGCAGCTGGGATCGACAATTTATTGGGACGATGTTATCTGGACGGCTACTATTGCTTCAATTAAAGTACAAGGACATTAGCAACATCAACATATATAAGAAAATTGCTCTTTTTCAAGTAGATTCTATATACAATTCAAGAATATTTTCTCGTTGATTGCAACACCATTATGAATTCATCCTGCTATTTCCCAGGAAGTACGATCGCTGTGACTGCAACGAGCGAACTCTCCCCCAGCACCCTTAAAAACATATATTTTATAATCCTTTTCAGCTGCTCGCTACCTTACGACTTTGTCGCCTCCTTTGTGCCCGGTTTGCGATAGCCAATCTAATGGTTTCCGAACACTCCGCCCGTGCAGAGAGCTTCTCCCCCCTTCCACCGACGTTACGACGTGGGTGTGTTGTGTAGTGTGCGCCACCTTCAACACACAATCCCGTGAGCACGGGTCTTCCAGCGGCGCCAACGTTCCACAACCGCACAGCTCTAAAGCCACACAAGAGCTTTCGGTTCGGTTCGGTACGGTGAAGGCGTCATAAGCTCGAGAGAAGCGTCATCTCGGCCAGACGCCAGGGTGGAAAATGTGGGTTGGATGGATGGGAGGCAAAACTAAAAACGATTTCCTTCCCCACCGATAGGGATGAACCGGCTGAAGCTTGCTATTAAAGAGCGAAGCAGCGAGCAGAAAAGGATACTCTGGTGCCAGAGATCAGTTTCCTTCCTTAACTCCTAGTTTTTCCATTCCACCGGTACGCTTTTCTAAGCTTCACCGTATAGTATTCCTCCACAACAATGGAAAGCAATTCCCCAATAAAGCATTTCCCCCCAGCACTGGGCGGAAGTTTTCCAAACCAAACCAGAAAAAAAGGATCATCCAGAGGTTCGGAAAGGGATGAACATGGCGAGCCACCGAGCTCGAGGGGGAAATCAATTATCGCTGCAGGCAGAGCTCGCAGGGTGAGGCGAACGCGACCGGGTTGTTTTACACCGTGCCGTTTAGAGGTTCCGTTTTTTTTCTTTTGCTTGTCTGGAGTGTGAGCCTCTCCAGTGATAATTGTTTCCGTTCGACGATTGTGTTTGGCAAGCGTGTCGGAAGAGGAAGATCCGCGCGTTGACAGGTGCCGGCGTTGATGCGAACGTTGCCCGGAAGGAAGAAACACTTCCGCGCGTTGTTCGGCAGCCAGAAACGCTAACGAACCGAGGATGGAGGTGATGTGCGCGATCCAGGATGCGCGGGACGGTTTTTGGTTTGATGTAGAAGTGTTTGCAAAAGGGTGCTTGAAGAGTGTTTTTTTTTTTCACTGCGTCATAGCAACAGGTTGTTACATACCTTACGCACAAAGAGATGAGTTTGCGATAATTTATTTGATACCTTTCCAGTTCGAGACATACCTAGAAAAAGAAAAAAACATCCACGTTTAGGTTTTGATCATGGAAGAAATAATGAATTTAATTCTTTCACTTTTAATAAAATGAAATATTATATCATATTTTTGAGCAACACCCGTCTAGAAATTAATTAAAAAATAAAACTAGTTGAGATATTTTATGATATTTAATAAAACTTAAAAAAATATTTATGTCATATTGTCCTAAAAACAAATCAATCCGAAAACATTTATAATTTAAATATATTTTTCACTTAAATTATTCCACTCACAGAGCAAATACTTACTCCCATACCCTCACGCAAGCTATGATTGATTTTCAATCATTTCGCCATCATTCAATCATCGCGGCGGTTCATGAGTTATGGAAATGATTGCGGTACGGGAATGAACTTCTTACGTGAGAAAAATAATAACGGAGACACAGAGAACGCTCTGTCCTTTTTTCAAGGGCTAGCTGTGGCTGGCCCTCGTGCTTCCAGTTCGTGCGGTAAACCTTTTACCTCCGAAACGTTCGGTCGCGGTGCAGAAAGTTGCGGAATTTATTTATTCCACTCATGCCCGGCGCACATTTCAAACTGTTTACTACACTCCACGGAGCTTTACATGCATGTATACAAATATACGCAGTATCGCGAACGATAAAACCCGGCTAGAAATAGCTCCGGGATCGAAGCTCAACAATGCGTGATTTTTTCCGTGTCCGCGGTTCGGCATATCACGCCGGCTTCAACTACTACATTTTTCGTGCCCACTAAAATCGCACTAGTAGTTGGAGAGCTTTTTCTTCTTTTTTTGCTATTATTCGCACCCTCCTCGAAGCGGCCTTGCGTTACAACAGGTTATGGTTTTCGGTTGATCCATTCCCGCTCAAACCTAGCCAACCGCCGCCCACTGGCGGGCGAGTAATGTTTTTGTTCTATATTCATCAAGTACGAGGGCCAGATATGAAAACGTAGAGTGTGTGTGTGTGAGAGAGAGAGGGAGAATGAAAAAAAACGCGAAACTTCAAACAACATCAGCCAAGTATAAGGGCTTTTTGGGGCCCTGTGTGTCGATGGTGAAATGTCGATGCGGCCGTCTTTAGCCAGTAAACCATCACACACCACCTGCGTCATAGCAACAGGTTGTTACATACCTTACGCACAAAGAGATGAGTTTGCGATAATTTATTTGATACCTTTCCAGTTCGAGACATACCTAGAAAAAGAAAAAAACATCCACGTTTAGGTTTTGATCATGGAAGAAATAATGAATTTAATTCTTTCACTTTTAATAAAATGAAATATTATATCATATTTTTGAGCAACACCCGTCTAGAAATTAATTAAAAAATAAAACTAGTTAAAATATTTTATGATATTTAATAAAACTTAAAAAAAACATTTATGTCATATTGTCCTAAAAACAAATCAATCCGAAAACATTTATAATTTAAATATATTTTTCACTTAAATTATTCCACTCACAGAGCAAATACTTACTCCCATACCCTCACGCAAGCTATGATTGATTTTCAATCATTTCGCCATCATTCAATCATCGCGGCGGTTCATGAGTTATGGAAATGATTGCGGTACGGGAATGAACTTCTTACGTGAGAAAAATAATAACGGAGACACAGAGAACGCTCTGTCCTTTTTTCAAGGGCTAGCTGTGGCTGGCCCTCGTGCTTCCAGTTCGTGCGGTAAACCTTTTACCTCCGAAACGTTCGGTCGCGGTGCAGTACTACGGCTGCAGCAAACAGCTGCATAATTTACACGAAAAATTCCACCCCGACAGGCCCGGCAATCATTTAGCCGGAAGTGGTTTTAGCCTGCAGCATGAAAACATGTAATTAACCGTGTGTGTGTGTGTGTGCCGCTATATCACGGTGAAGTGCAACAGGTGACAACCCACGTGAAACCTTTCCGCGGTGTGTGAACAACAATGCGAACAACAAAAAAAACAGTGAAATATTTCACCGAGCTTTTGCTATAAACATAAACGATTCGCGGAGCTTTTCCAGTGCGTTGGAAAGCTAAGGAAAATAAACCGAAATAAAATAAATGAATGGAAAATGAAATGTGGATAGATACAAGAAAGAAAAATATGAAAAAAGGCAGAATAATAGAGAAAAAAGAATTAAAATGCTAAAACGCGTGTGCAATAAACCAATTTAAATGCAATCGAGTACGAACTCACAAAGCATAATTTAAATAGTGAGCCATTAAGCAACAATATCCCCATTATTACAGGAAACATGAAAAACCCCGAGCAGATTCAATCATTTTTGCCTCCTCATATCCCACGGCTTACTCTCGAGTGCTATCATTTACACACACAATAATGGTCATTAAATGCACGGTACAGTTCAGCACGCCTGTTTACCCACCCGAAATCCCGTCGCGAGCAAGCTTACGGGCGATTCCGACGATACAAACCAACCCAATGCGATCCATTTCACATTTTAAGTGGCGACCCCTCGAGCAGATCGGCACAATTTATGCGCCATGAACACATAACCACACGTGTGCACACGCTCACACAGCCTCTATCTCTCTACGAGTAATCCGGAAATGGATTTTACACATGAAAGCTTCACTTCAATGCGCCCGCGAACGAAATTTGCGTTCAGTTCAGCATTCAAGTTGATGAGAAGAAAGAAAAAAACTCGGGAACTGCTGCGCGCGGTTGCGGCACGCGACACACGCACCATCCCGATCGGAGTGGAAGCGATTTTCGACCCCCTTACAGGATGGCGCGCCCGTTATCTGTCGGGGATGAATTTTCAATTTCCGATCGATGAACTGTTGCGCCCTGTTAGGGTGTGCCAAAGCAATTCGGGAAGGTTAATGTGATAACGGCGCTAGTTTATGCTTGATGTTTATTCCTTCTTGTCGAGTTCGGGTTTAATATTTAGCATGTAATGGAAACTAGAGTTTATAGCGACGTTTTAAAAAGTTAAGTATGCATAAGCTATCTATTATTAAACTATTATACTTTCATGATACACAAAATTGAGGAAAAAGCAAATAAATAAAATATAACAATATTCATAGAATGTTATGAAAAATATTAAATATATTATATAAAAAGAAGGAAACGGTCAGTGCATTATTATATAAAGTGCAAGGAAAATAAACCGAAATAAAATAAATGAATGGAAAATGAAATGTGGATAGATACAAGAAAGAAAAATATGAAAAAAGGCTGAAACTACTTTTTTCGGAGCGGACCTTAAAGTCGACCGCTTCGCAAAACCCTTCGGCCCGATCGATCGCATCTGTATGTGTGTGTAGGTTCCATAATGAAGATATATTAACCCGGCGATGTCACGCAAACGCGTAGAGGCTCGGCTATCGCCTTCGAGCGAATCGTACGGTTTAATGCGGTCGATCCGTGCGATCTATATTAATTGGCGGTCTGTTTGTTTTGTTCATCGCGCTCCCACCGCTCTCCAAACGCCGACAAAGCGCGACCATTTGCTTTTGTCCATTGTGGTTTGTCACGGTGAAGATATCTGAAGTGGAGCATCGCACTTCGAACCCATCGGGATACGGTCGAACCCGGAGCAGGGAGCAAACGATGCCGATGCGGCGATGAAGCTATTTAATTAACAGTAATGAAATAAGCGTCAACCGAGAGGAATGACTTTGCGGGCACCACTGCACGCATGAACTTCTGAGCTGCTGCTAGCCATATTGTAATGGCTGTTTGTTCAAAATAATAATATGAATTAATTACGCATTCATTATTTATTATTTATATTCTTAAAAGAAGGTTCGTCTCTTATGAACAAATATAAAAAATAATACCAGTATGTCTTAAACAGTTTTTATATTTATCCTATTTTTTATTACCGTGAACTACATTTAAAAGATATAAAAATAAAAGTCCCCTTGAATATCACAGCAAGCATTTCCAGCAACACACTCGCAACCAAATATGGTCAAGGTAATCTACAAAAGATTATCAAACAAGCAAAAAAGAGCGAGGCAAACGAATCGATAACGAATTCCGAACTTCAGAGCCTCACCCAGTGTGTATTTTTATGAGCTACCCCGGTTGGGACCACCACGGAACGCTGAATGAAGTTGTGACCACTTCCTATTCTTGGAACTGAGGCATCGTGTGTCGACCACTACAAAATACGGCCAATCGGCCCGCTCAATCAACATATTTTTAACCAACGGCCGACCGATGTCCACGTCAACGGTTTTGGCATCAATTACAATAAAATGTGTAGCCACACCACTACCGGTGGAACGCGCGCCCCCAAACCCATCGATATCGGACGCCTCACCGGAGCGACGTGACCATTGGAGCATTCAACTGGTTCGAACCGGACGCGAACAGCTTACGGCAGGATGAAACTACTTTTTTCGGAGCGGACCTTAAAGTCGACCGCTTCGCAAAACCCTTCGGCCCGATCGATCGCATCTGTATGTGTTGGGCAGACTGATGGCCGTCCCGCTGTAAAGGAGACGATTGAGTACCGACCGTAGGAGCATGGTGGCTGACAAATGGTTCTGACGCCGAACGGGCAGAGTTTTGGCAGTATTTTTAGCAGCACGCGAAACCACCGGGCGTAAAGAATCGCTTGGTGAATATTTGCCACTCAATTAATTATGATTTATGGTATGCAACGCTTGCACCCGCACGGCTGCAACGCCACCTGAGCGAAGCGATCACTATCTTCAGGACAGATTAGGTTAACTGAGACAGGAGTTATTACAATGGCTAGGAAAAAAATATTGAAATGCTGTAAGAAAGTTGAATCCATGTTGAATTTTTCATACTTTTAGTTAATTTATGGAACATATATTGTGAATAATCTAAAATTATTCCAGTAAAATATTCCTACACTAAATATCTCACATGATTTAATATTATGTCAAAAAAGTAGCAGATGTGTCTTAATTTACAAAAAAAGCAAAATTTAATCTTAACCACGACCTACCCTTATTTCAAACCCATTTGACCGTGAAGTGGTTAAAACGACCGAAACGGAAGCCGCACAAATAAACCATTACACCTGGAATGTGTCTTTCAGCGTCGGCCCGGCTTCCACGTGACCCCGCGTCCGATCCCGGTGCGTTACGTAACACCGGCACAGACCAACCTTGTCCGCGGTCGCAGAAGACTAAAAATAAATCATCGAACCGAGCATTTACCTAACCACCGAAGCTGGGTGCGTACGGTTCAGCTGGTTTAGCGGACAAAATACGTAATCGACCCTTTGAAGAGAGCGTTAGGGGTGTAATGAAAAAAAGGAACCCATCACTCATACGAGACACTCCACCTCCGCCTATCCGATGTCAACTGTCATGGGATACACACCCCGATAGGAGAAAGAAAAAAAATGGCATGCATTTCGCACGTACTGTAAGCGCGTCATTGCTTCGAAGAGAGGCGAAGAAACGATCGCAGGAGGTTTTAAAGTATGGTACCGGTGACTGGACACAGAAGCGTTCGATTACACCACCCGTTGCACGGGATTTTTTTGGGTGTAACCTTAGCCCAGGGGATTAATTTATCACGATCGCGAGTTATAATCCGGTAGGTTTGCTCTTTTTTTTATTTATTTACATCCAAGCAGCCGGTGAAAGGAGATAGCGGATGATAAGATAATTTGACGTGAAGGTTGAATACGGTTTTAAATAATTTGGGTCAGTCGTTTGACTTTATATAAAGAAATGTTTGAAATATAGACACATTGAAATCAAACACAATGGACATTTTGAAAGCAATCATTAGGCTGCATTGCATTGCAAGTCTTCCATACTCAACGCTCCAATTGAAACGGACCCGAAGCAACATAATTCACATGTATATTTCCGCCCGAATTTGAGCTACAAGTTGGACGTCGCGTGTTCCTAAAATAAGTGGCAATACTTAGCTGTGGCAGACAGGCCGGGCAGCAACTTGTTGACGCGCGTCCGAAGCAAACATTGTAGCTCGTGAAAACAAAATGCTCTCCAATTCCTTGTTCCACTACGAGTTTAGGATGATGCTTGTTCTATGAGTATCGATTAACAGGTGTTTCGGGTGTTGCATTAAATGATATATGATCCTTATTTCTGTATCTTAGGTTTTAAGGAATAAGTTAGTTTAAATGATTCTCATTTATTAGACCTATAAACGAGGATGTGAATACTAATTACGCATAGTTGAACAAACAGCCATATTGTAATGGCTAGCAAGAATCAGAGAGTGTGTGTCTGTGTGGGTGGGTGGAAAATTGGCCCATAAATAACGACGACGACGATGGCGGAACGCTTCAAGGTCACGAAAGCGGAGCAGGCGGCCGGACTGGACGAAGAGGCCGCCGTCACGGGAAAGCTGCTGTCGGCCGAAAAGCATCAAGGTATGTGGGCAGGTGGAATTACTTTTTTTCCTGTGCGATTTTACGCGCGCGTTTCGCTGCCGGTGTAGAGGTTTTTGTGATTTATTATTATTCGCGTCCGGTTTTCGGTTACAGCCTGATTTGAGTTTGGGTCATTAATACGTTCATTAGCGCTCCCGCGGTCTAGGCCTAGGTTTACTGTATTTGTAACGTGTTATCGTAAGTTGAGACGACCAAACTCGTGGAGGGAATACTGCTGGATTAAGTTTCATAATTTTGATCAATTTTTATAATATTTACTCCACACTGCTCTAATTACTTCTGCGGATTTTTGTCCTAGCTTGTTCCATAGTCAACAAAGCATTTTGAAAATCAGTATATTCGATGTATTCTCTATTTTATGTTTTGTTTTGTTATGTTTTGTTCTGGACTCCGAAAGCATGCAATCGTTGCCAGAAGTTATGTGACCAGCACACGAGACTACGGATATGGAAACCGTTTGATGCACCGCAACAAAAAGAAAGCGTATCCCTAATTTAATAGCACACTCACCGCATTGCACCAAACCCCGCTTCCAGGTAACTGAAACAGACACACACCGTAAGGCACCGTAAATCATCGTTTTGCAAAACTCGATCACATGTCGTCTATCCATTTACCTCGGCACATGGGGCCCATTTGCTTCCACTTCTCCTGTAAGGACCTGCTAAGGGAGGGTTTCTTCGCGTCCTTTTCGCTGCACCCGGCACGGCCCACCCAGCACACTCGCAGTAACAAAACATGTTTGTGTCCTTATTCTCTTCCAGCCGTTTCTTAGACGCTGCACCGACCGACGACGGACTGGTGGACGATTTTCCGGTTCGCGTAACTCGAAACCAGCACTCGGCAGGCGCCGACAGCCGGCGCTGTGTCGGTATCGCATCGCAGGTGGAACGCAATCGAAGCAACCATCGGAAAGAAAGTCTTAAGCAGAGCTCGGTTGGGGTTGTCGGGAGTAGAAAGTGTGCTGTTCCGGTGAAGCCGAACGGCCGAAGAGTTCCGTTCCGTGCGGTCATATGGTTTACGTTCCGGGTGAAAAGTGTTCTCTCTAAATACTTAGGCGTGTTGTTTGTGTGAACTCCTTTCAATCGGGTTGGATAATGCAGGGATTAGGAGGGGTTTCTGCTGTCGTTCGCGCTTACACAGTAACGTAAGCTCCAGGATTATGCAGCATGGATTTGTTTCTGAAAAAAACATATCTGATGCAATGGGAGTGGGCTTTGGGAAAGCGTGAAGGAGAGTGCTGATAATAAAATGCTGCTAGAACAGGTTGACGCAAGGTGAAACTGGTTTAATAAAGTGTGTCATAAAATAAACATTAGTTTAATATTTCGTGTGTTATCATATGTTCTGAAGAACAGAAAAAGAAATTGGTGGAAAATGAAAACATAAATTGGAAATAGAAAAAGAATTTGGTGCAAAACTCACTATTAAGTTCATAATTTCTCTGCAAATTCGACTTTGATTTGTATAAAATAAAGTGGATAAAATTGGACTCCGAAAGCATGCAATCGTTGCCAGAAGTTATGTGACCAGCACACGAGACTACGGATATGGAAACCGTTTGATGCACCGCAACAAAAAGAAAGCGTATCCCTAATTTAATAGCACACTCACCGCATTGCACCAAACCCCGCTTCCAGGTAACTGAAACAGACACACACCGTAAGTCGGCGCCTGCCGAGTGCTGGTTTCGAGTTACGCGAACCGGAAAATCGTCCACCAGTCCGTCGTCGGTCGGTGCAGCGTCTAAGAAACGGCTGGAAGAGAATAAGGACACAAACATGTTTTGTTACTGCGAGTGTGCTGGGTGGGCCGTGCCGGGTGCAGCGAAAAGGACGCGAAGAAACCCTCCCTTAGCAGGTCCTTACAGGAGAAGTGGAAGCAAATGGGCCCCATGTGCCGAGGTAAATGGATAGACGACATGTGATCGAGTTTTGCAAAACGATGATTTACGGTGCCTTACGGTGTGTGTCTGTTTCAGTTACCTGGAAGCGGGGTTTGGTGCAATGCGGTGAGTGTGCTATTAAATTAGGGATACGCTTTCTTTTTGTTGCGGTGCATCAAACGGTTTCCATATCCGTAGTCTCGTGTGCTGGTCACATAACTTCTGGCAACGATTGCATGCTTTCGGAGTCCCATTTTATCCAATTTATTTTATACAAATCAAAGTCAAATTTGCAGAGAAATTATGAACTTAATAGTGAGTTTTGCACCAAATTCTTTTTCTATTTCCAATTTATGTTTTCAATTTCCACCAATTTCTTTTTCTGTTCTTCAGAACATATGATAACACACGAAATATTAAACTAATGTTTATTTTATGACACACTTTATTAAACCAGTTTCACCTTGCGTCAACCTGTTCTAGCAGCATTTTATTATCAGCACTCTCCTTCACGCTTTCCCAAAGCCCACTCCCATTGCATCAGATATGTTTTTTTCAGAAACAAATCCATGCTGCATAATCCTGGAGCTTACGTTACTGTGTAAGCGCGAACGACAGCAGAAACCCCTCCTAATCCCTGCATTATCCAACCCGATTGAAAGGAGTTGGAACGGGTTGGATTTCTTTTAATAGGATTTTTTCAAGTTTAAAGTTACCTATTCTGTCTTGTTACGACGAGACAAGATATCACTCACAGTTTTATTATTCCAAACACTCTGTGCTCCTGCACGTTTGAAACACGAAGCACTAGTATTCAATCAGAAAGGGATTGTTGGATACAAAGCGTCTAAATGTAGACACACTGAGAGTTGCCGCGTCTGGAAGAAAGTGTAGCGCCTGAGTCAATTCCTACTTTATGGTTAAGGAATAAAGTCAAGCTTGCCTTCAAGAGTGGTACCTGAGTCACTGACTATAACGTTGGAGCTTGATCTTAGATAGATAGATCTTAGATTCTATTCGAACATAGGCATACTAGTCTCTCGGACAGAAAGAAATAGTCGCCTGGCCAATATGTTTAATGTTATATAGGTACAATTACCTAATAAAATACCTGTCCTCGCGAATAGTCACTAAAGAAACACCGTAAACTCACACGCCCCACCGTCAAACACCTGTACCGACGATCATCAATCGCGAACGCAGACTAAACCTGCCAAAACGTTTGACAACCGGTTACTGGGCCGTGCGGCCCACCCGGTGGGCTGATTTGGCAGATAAGGGCAACGCCAACTTTAGAATGCTTTTGTGACTAATCGCGTGCGCCACCGAAAGAGCATTCCCTGGGCCGGGCGAGCGTGGACTGTGGGTACCTTATCAGAGATAGCACACGGTATCCCCACGCACACACACACACACACGCACGCGCACCGTTGTATAATACGCTCTGCAGATTCGTAAAACTTCAAATTTGGGCCATTGCAGCACAGCGCGCTAAGATAAGAGGGGACACGGACGAGAGCGCGGCACAATCTAAGCTAGAAAATGAAGAAAACAGCTGGACGTGTATGTGCGTAATCTAATCCCAAAAGATCCAAAACGTTGAAAACGTGACTTTGACCATCGAACGTTCCACCCGGACTTGGGATGGGCTTCGCCAAAGAAAAAACCACTGTCCCGTGTTTCCAGGTGATTCGAGCCGCGTCCGTTGGAATTTGGATCGTTCGATTCGAGCGGCTTTAAAGCCTATGCCAATAAACGCACCCGGATCAGTTAGTCTCCCCGGGGGAGGCGGTCACTGCCACTATCGACGTCTCACAGCTTTGTCTATTTTTACGAGTATTTTATCAGCACACGCAAGCGAAATAGCGGTGCGGTAGGTTTCGAGCAGAACGAGAATGAGAGAATTATTTCATAATTTTATTAGCAAAACTAATTAGAGGATTAGCGGTGAGTCGTTAAAATGGATAAGATGTTGAGGAGCGGTGTGATAAGCTTTTTGCTATTTTAATCCGATAATTTAGGCGGTAGGTTAGCTTAATGTCGGGAAGTTGGTTCCGAAGAAACGATTGAATTTAATGTCGTACAGTGTGGGAGATCATACAATTAAAATTCAATATGATGAAGAAACTATGGAAGTTATGAACTTCTTTGCTACTGATCGCTACAGCAGTAGTTGACTGAACTGTGACATCACTGGAAGTTATGAAAATATTTCTAGATAACCTAGCTCTGCACTAATATTACTTCAGATTTAGCATTTGGATGCGCTGCAACGTCAATGTTCAAGTCTAGAAGAAGTGAAATCGAAGTGCAAAGTGTGGAAGATAGCACTCCTCAAACATGCAAGTCAAATAAAACTTTTCCATTAGTCCATTGTGCTAGGAATATTAGAACTCATGAATGTTTATATCTTGAGACTCCCAATAGACTCATCAATAATCAGATAGAAGCGCGTACATCTATACATTCAATCATACATCTCCAATCTCCAAAACTAAATCTTCTTCCGTCCCCCTAACACTATTTTTGACACCGATAGGAGCCATGGAAGTTCTTTCCAAATTCTTAGCGGCAAGTTAACGCAACGGTGGCCCTAGGCATAAACCCATCAGCCACTGCTGCTACTACCGTCGTGCGTCTAAACATATCAATTTAGAGAACGTCACATCAACCTTTACGATCGATACCAATTGGCAATTTGGATCAACTGGCAATTGAATTGAACCGCGCGCGTCCGGCCGATTCGACGCGCTGCGATGATGACGGTCTCGCGGACGATAAGAGTTGCGGGTTTCTGATTGAACTCCCTCCCGGGGGGCGAAGAGGCGCCGAAGTAGAACGGCGGGAGCAGTTCGATTGCCCGCGTCTGATGGCGGGTTGCTGCTTCGAGCGGTGATACTCAGATTTTTATGGCATCCAATTGTGGCTGACCGTACGGAATGGGCTACGCGGCCTTCCGAAAAAGGTTTGTCGAGCAGTTTAAAACGCATTTACTCGCCCGGTGGGAATTCACTTTTAATTCTCAACGGAACGAGTGTGGCACAGCTGTTGTGATGAGTTGTTGTTAGCTGTCAACACAGCTTCGGGCTCATTCAATTATCTTGTACTTGTGGTGGGTTACTGTGCTACGGAAACATTATCATGTTAGCTAGTGACCTTCAATTCGATACAATGAATAGTGGATGGTAATAGTTTGTTATCGCATAGGTGATATCGGATAGACAGCTTGAACCGAAATGAAGACAAAAAAATAAAAAAACACCGTTTATCGATGAGAAGCGTACAAGCTTAATGGACTTTGCATGTAGGATGTGCATGTCTGAACATAAATAAGCAACCAAAAGACGAAAATATTCGTCTCTTTTTCAACTTTATACTACTTCGTGTATGAAAAGTAGGACTTGACTGTCCATGATATCTATGTTAGGGACAAATCAATAAATATCTCCTTCGTAACTCAATAATTCAATTGATAGGCTATTATTAATTCATGTTCATTTAGATAGACGCACACAACGCAGTCCACCAGTAACATGTTCTCTGCATACTTCTCACTTCACTCCGTTCACCTGTACTCATCGGATAGTCAATTATGTACCACTACTCCCCATCGATGAAGTCGCGTTCCATAATTCACCCGCCGTCCTGTACGCTTTATTGCACTCTTCAAACAATACCCTTCAAACCGAAACCCGAAAACCTGCCGCAACAGGCAAGATAAAACCAACACGATAAGCGCCAAACAGTCACAAGACCGCCCTCTACCGAAAACAAAAAACACGTGCCCTTTACCTTCAGTTTTTTTATATCGCTGCGTTTATCTCTCATACTCCCTTCCATACAAACACACAAACACATGTTCTCGGTTGCCGATAATGAAGATGCATACGAGCTGTACAGCACTCCACAGTAAGTGATAACGCCCGTTTGACAGTTGGTGTCCGCTCGCTGTTGCTTCTGCCGGGGCAGGTTTGTTTATATTTTTTCGCGATCAAAACAAACTACTAACACGCACCACTACCAGGTGTGACAGGTGTCGCTATCGGTTGAAGCGCACAGGGTGACACAAATAGGTTACTTTCGTTTGTGAACGTTTTTAACTGACCACTTGATGGTGATTATTACGGACAAAACACACCTTGTCCCCTTTTTATCGCCCACGCGTGAAAATCGATATTCCCCTTGCAAACGATACCGGTCGGAAGATAACCAAGGGACATTAGTGGCGCACGGGCTTGATTGCCTTCGGTATTACTCATGCAAAAACAGAAACGCCGCAATGTAACGTCGGTCTCAGCGTGAGTGCGTGAATAATCCAACCCCAACGGGAACGACGTACTGCACGGGCACGTACGGCACACAACAGCTCGGAGGCAGCGAATGATCCAGACTGGTCTTCGGCTCTGCTGGTGACCGGCTACACCGCTCAAGCCAGCTGCAAACGATGACGACGACGCTGATGACGGTCGTACACCGTCAGCTGGTCCTATGGCATCGACTTGTATGGGTTTCCTGCGCCCGTCTCTTGCCGTCCGTTCTACAAAAAACGCCGACAAGGACGATGATTCATATTGCCGGCGCTCCCTCCCGTTCCAACGGCGAAGAAATCAAAGGCGGCCGCTGGAGGGGCCTGGCTGTAAGTGTATAGTGTGAGCGAGAAACCCCTCCGCACGATCGCAGTAAACATTTCCTTGCGCGATAGGAAGCGCGAGCGGAAAGAGCAAAATCGATTTCGAGAGCATGGGAGCGGGAGCGAAACTCACCAACACACTCGTAACCCGCCTGTCCGGTGAGAGAAACTGGTCGCGTGGAAAAGTGAAAACAAATTTCGAACATACACGGGAAAAAGGGTTGCGTACGGATGGAAAGAGAAAGCGTGTTTCCGGGCGTCACAACAGAGAGCACATATTGCGCGAGAATGTTTTCCCCGGAAGCACGGGGCGTC
>KZ071802.1:168994-211503 GCA_002091845.1 Anopheles cracens | reverse complement strand
ACTCTATAAGCGATTCGCTTATAAGATCTGCATCTTGTTGCTCTTTGTAATTCTGTTCCGCTCTCGACGCCTCTTCAAGCTCCTCCTCTGCTAACGCGTCCGGTTCATCCTGTTCCTCTTCCACCAGTTCCAAATGACCGTTTTGTAGCAAAAATCGCAACCCACTTTGGTTATCCTGCTCTCGGGCGCGTTTGAACTCGTTGCTTATTTCTTCGTTTTCGGGTTGCTTTCGGTGTACGGACAGGACTTCCCCGCCATGATACTTCTCGTGCGCCTTCAGATGGTCCTCATTCAGATAGTGCTTCTTGCAACCGGGATGGGTGCAGGGATAAATTTTCACCGAAGAACCAGCTCCGTCTGTGGTGCCTACGCTTCCAGTGGACTCATTTTGCAGCAAATACTGTAGCACCGTCACGCCGGAACTGGAGGAAGAAGATACGACGGCTTCAGAATCAGCAAAATCCATTGAAGAAAGATTCAATTTTCGATAGTTTTGTTATCTTCCTATCATTGAAAATCGCAGTGTTTTCAATTGCTCGCGAATATAAACATTGAAACACGGGTTTGTTTACATTTTCTTCGTCAGCTGTCAAAACGCTGCTGTTGTCATAGTGGTGGTCGTTTCAGAGCGGACTGGATTGAATCGATCTTTTTTGAAGCAATGGGAACGGAACGATAGCGCCGACCCGTTGCCATAAAGTAAAACAATAAATAATTATGGTTACATGAATAATCTATATTTGGTTGTTTCTGTGCATCTCTTATATATGTATTATTATTTTATATAAATACTGGTAGCTATAAAATAATCCAGGCTGTTCTAGATTACAAGACTAGATTACAATCCAGTTTTGTAATTCATTTTACTTCAATAAAGACACACATAATTGATATCTTTCTCCCAAATGACGATCTGATAAGGACAATTCAAAGCATTAGACAATATAAAACAACTTCAACGAAACAGTAGCCTTTCGTTAGTAGCCAAAGCACACGGAACATATTGTGCCAAAAGTCAAAGGACTTCGGTTCCCACCGTTACCATCTCGTACCACGAGCAAATTTACTAAGTAGTCCATCCGTTGATGAACTTATTTACGTAACAAACGCCTTGACTCCATGCCGAACATAACACCAACGTAATAGGTCGTACTTCATTAGGCAAATCAAGCGGTCTGGATAATTTATCAAGAAAACCAGGACATTCCCTTCCACTTTGACCTTTCGCCGTGGGGTGGGGGGTCGGCCTTTCATCTTGATTGAAACCATAGATCGGAACCGTCCACAATCATCGCCGTGTGTTGCGTCATCTCATGCAACAATAACGTCGGACTCCCACACGACACGCGCAACTACTACTTGGGCAGCCCTGATAAGAGCCAACCACCTAATCACTCCGACGCACGACGATGTGTTTATTTTTAACCCGAAAAAAAAACATCCTTTTTTGAGTGAACAGGAACCACCCACTCCATCCATATCCCCTTTACGACCTAAAGAAGCAGACAGACGGCGATGACTAACGCGAACGTGGTTTCCCGCTGGCATCAGAGGCACCGTAGCGCATGCTTGCCGCGAGAAAGCGGGAGAACCTTTTTCCTGTAACCAGAGAACTGACGAGCGCGCAAGAGGACGCGTGCGAGAGATCTTCTCTGGCGGACGATTTTCCGACACCAACTTTTCCCGTCGTTGGCAACGGCCGAGGAAAACTTCGCCTCAGTTTCTCTCAGGCAGCAACGCCAGCAGGGCGTCTTGCTCGTATCCGTACAGTCGAGTGTTGTTTTATTTAGAGCCAGTGCAAAAAGACAACCGCAAACAGACACAGCCACAGCAGGAAAAAGTGGAACCAAACGGGGAGGACAGTCCTGTTTTCATCCCTTCTTTTTTCAGAGGAAAACAGGAACCTTAGTTTGTTTCTTAGTTCCCCAGCGTTCCGTGCTCCCGTATGGATTTGAGTTATGGCACCACCGTGTCCTCCATATTCGCCTTTTATTGAGGACACCTTTTTTATCGATCAATAGTCTACGGTGGTGGACGACTAGTGTTTGTGATGAAGTGACGACGTGCGCGACACAAAGAGCGTGTGATTTGGTGAAACTAAAGGATACGGCTCCGACATAACCCGTATAAGTGGCTTCCTTTATCTACTAACTAAAAGTGGAGAAAAAAACACTTGTGTCACCCTGTGTTTCGGTGAAGGAAATGGTGTCTGCGAAGATGGTCGAACCGTTGATAGTGCTTCTGGTTTATTTTAATTGTGATTTAATATTTTACGTTAAAAATATCAATAAACATTAAGGTGTACCGCTCGTGCGGAGCAGCTTTCCTTTTTGCGCTTACTTACAAACAACCTTCCACTATCTGCCGTGAAGAGTATTTCGGGGACGACATTTCGGGAGTAAACAAATTTGCGCGGATTCAACAAACTCAAGGTAAATATAGCGCTGTCTCCTCCAAAATCCTTCAAGCGCATATCGATCAAACAGTACTTTTTAATTCTGCTTAGCGCTGATATATCTTATCATGCACAACAAGAGTCATTAACCTTCGTGCCAGATTCGCCAACACCGACCGTGTCGAGGAAATGGGGGCAGGGGGTCTGAAGGATGGTCGTTCCACCGCGCTATTTATCGATCGGAATGCAGTCATCGTCTCGTTTACGTTGCAGTTATGCAGTGAAATCACGCAGTGCAGTGCACTGTCGCCCCTTTACAAGCTTTGCTCACAACACCTGCTTCCACATTCGGTGTCCTGTTTGCTAGCCCTGTTTTATCGGTTTGGGACATGCTGCTTTTATGGTTCGATGCCAAGGAGAATGCAAAGCACCAACGTCAGCGGACGCGTCATGCGAACTGAGGTGGGATATAAGGACAGTCGTCGCAATTGTTGGGCTGCTATGTATTTATAGACCAAACAACCGGAACAAACAAGAAGGCAAATGTCCTAGGGCATTTCAGAGGCGGAGAGTTATGTAAATCGAAAAACGGAGACTCTCGTTTCGGGAAACGTCGCAAGTTGGATCGATATATTGTTCAATCGGCACTTTATTCGTTCTAATTCTCGTTAGTTATAAACTCAATACGCCCAAAAAAGCTATTGCCTTTCAGGTGGTACATTGAAAGACACGGCATGCTCCAGTACGAAATATCCTGCAAGAATGAATGATTATTGGAAAGATGTAACGTATGAAGCGAAGAAAAGCTCACTGCGACTGAAGATCCTTAATCTCCGAATTCATCCTTCTGAACATGAAGCAGGTGGTTGCGGACTAGTCGAAATGAAGTAACCAAACAGGAGTTGACAAAAATGTCCGAATTCATCCTTCTGTGCATGAAGCAGGTGGTTGCGGACTAGTCGAAATGAAGTAACCAAACAGGAGTTGACAAAAATGTCGGGGTTTAGTTCGGAGCTTGTTTTGACGTACAAATGGATACGGTTATGGTTGATAAACTTTATTTTTCAACGTGATCTTCATGAGTAGCAATAAGGTTATAGAGATACAATTACGAATGATTTGACGCATATATATTTGTATAACTCGCATTAACGTACAATGTCATGGAGTGCTCATATGAGACATTTATGTACCCATAATGGACAAGGTTCTTTTCACCGCCTTTCACTTTATGCGTACGCCAGGCTTATAGGACCTGGCAATCGATGCTACGATACTAACTAGGGTACTATTAGGGTTGAATATGCATGTCGCGTACAAAATCGGTACTGCAACACCCTTAAGTTGTTGCGATGTAAATTTGATTTCCTATTGCGAGTGTCTTAAAAGAGGCTTGCACTACTGAACCGACTTCAACCACGTCTGGTTCCAATTGTTCGTACCGGCTGGATCGAATCCCTTCACCAGCGGAAACCTTGCCTTCGTCCAACCTCCTATCGTCGTAAGATGGCGATTGTGGTCCACGTGGAACGTTTCCAGATGCGGCATACTCCACAGCGTCGAATCCAGCGTCCGGAGTCGATTGTTGGACAGGTCCAGCGTGTGCAGTGAGAAAAGGATCGCTCGAGGCGATGCGACGAAGCTCTCCAGTCGGTTGTGACTCAGCAGTAGTTGTTTCAAGCCATCCGCAATCCCTATGCGATCCAGATCGAACTGCTTCAGCTGGTTGTGGCTGAAGTCCAGCTTCCTCAGCGAGGTTAAACGCTCAATCCCATCGGGAAGATCTGTCAGCCTGTTACGAGGCACCGATAGGTCGGCTAAACGGCAATCGTTCTCATAACCGGCGAAGGTCACCTGCAATCGCTCCAGCCCGGCATTGTCCAGCGACAGGCGGACGAGCCGATTAGGCTGGATGGTAAACTTCGTGCGAAGATTCACATTGTCCGAGTTGCTGCTGTACATGAACAGCACCGTCGTGGACTGATCGAAGCGCAACAGGCGCTGAATTTCAGCAGCAGTTCCGTTGCCCGTCTCGTGCACTTTTTTCGAGGTCACCTTCGACGGTCTGTAACCTTCCTTCCAGCATTCCCACGCTTGATCCGTCTCCTGGATGCGATTGTAGTCGTAGTGATACAACACCTCCGGAGGGCCACTTTTCGCCGCGCAGCCAACGCTGCACAAGCCGACCCCGAACACCAACGCACCGAAGCTTGCGAAGTTGTAAATAGAGCAAGTGGTTCACAATTTAGCACCCTTGTGAAGACGATCCGATAATGGCGTGAAGATGTCTACTTACAACCAAACCGAACGCATCGCGTTGCCGGCGATGATGCTATTTGCTCGAGCGATTAGCACTCACTGGCACTGGCACAGGATTTGAAGTATGATGATAGAGAATGACGCTTATCAGCAGGATGCCTCGTGCGAACTAATTTTATTCACTTGAATCTCGGAACCATTCTTAGAATGATCTCTCAGCATGAAAAGTGTTTGGAATAAAGCTTGTAATCTAAAACAATCAACTCCTTGATTGCAGAAATTCCAACGAATCATTGTATAGCATGCATGTGTTTGTTCCGTCGTGTGAAGATAGCGAGTACGAGCCCCTTCCTCCATGTCCCACATCTGTTACAACTACGTCGTAAGTTTCTGATAAGCGTCTGGAGACGCCACTTTGAAGGAAATGTTCATTCCCGTGAATTGTTTACGTATAGTTTAGGGCTAATCCAACGACAAGATGTTACTAAACAACCTTTCTTATTTGCTCGAAACGGGACATTAAGATGTATTCAGCCTACATTTTTAAGGCAAGCTTGGAATTCGCAGTTGAACATATCACTGGTTTGTTGAATAATTTTCAAAACAACGAATTTGGAGGATTATTTCTTCCCAAATGAACGCTTTCTATAACAGATCTACACTTATGCTGTATCTGCGTGTTATCAAGAGCACACAATGAAGCAGGCCATAGTATCGTCCATCGCTCACATCAAAGGTCGGCTCGTGCTCGTTGCGTGCAAAGTCGCAATATGAATGACCCAAAAAAAAACGTCATCGTCAAAATTTGCTCCGCGGCTGCTAATCGTTTCGATCTCGTGGTGAAGAAGTGTTTTCCAACGCTTGTGTCGTCGATGTTTTGCATGTGATTTGTGTTTTTCGTGAGGCTTTCGTCGTGTTTATCACGCCTGGTTTGGCTGTTGATAGGATGCCACGATGACGCGGTGGGATTACATGCTCTCCCTCCCGCAAGATGGACGGTAATGGAAAGTTTTGAAGGTGCAAACAAGTCGCTGATACGACTTCTGGGACGGTATGGAATGTTCCGCCAATTTCTGGTTTTGTCCCTCTCACGGAGTAAATGTGTTTAGTGTGTAAGCGTTAAGTCTTATCATTTGACAGCTCCTAACATTGTCGCTTAACTGAGATGTATCTGGTCGTTCTATCGCCACAAATAAACGATTTCCAACGAATTTGTCCTTTGGACTCTCGTGCCGGAAGCGTCTTTTTAAGTGCCTCGGGGAAGCACATCACTCCCTTTATGAACTCCGATAGTGCACTAGCTAGTGCACTAGCTAGCCATTCGGTTGACCGTGTTACGCATCTTGCTTACTCGACCATAAATTCTTGCATGTAAATAAACAATCATAACGCCCATCTTGCTTTACGCTTCGTCGAGTCCAACCGTAGCCGAAGTCTAACTATATTTAAATCATGATGAAACCCCGAATGACCGCGAAGCAACAAAGACAGAAGCATCTGGTGACCTTCAGGCATTGTTGCCGGCGGAAGCTACACGTGCTGTACAGGAAAAAGAACGTCATGGTCCGGAGAATGCAAAGTGCATCAATTTCATAATGTATGCAAACGTCAGCCAACATCGGTTGCCAAGTATCGCGTGATGCTGCTCGCAAACAATAGGAGTCACAGCAGCAACGCGTCCTATTCATCAATCCAACGCCAACAGTCTTATCAACCAAACCCACTGTGGGCTGTGGCGTTGAAAACACCCGAAGAGACCTTTCTCTTCGTGTGTAAAGGAATGGAAATTTCCACAACACAACACATCCGGCCCCCGGGGGTGGGGACACGTTCTCGCACGAGCTCTGGCACACGCCTGGAATGTACCCACCCATAGCACCGGATCGTTGATAGATTGCGTGCACGTGATCCACGTGATCGCGGCACGGTTCAGCTTGATGCGGCTCTTGTCAAACACAATCGTTCAACGCTTCAAGATCAAGAAGGCGATCGGGTATGATAATCCGAGAGGCGAGGGCTGTACGCTAGAAGGAATTCGTCTCCGTTTTTGAAAGGGTGACGGCAAAATAATAAACACACGCGCAGTTCGTGGCCTAGTTGTTGCAATTTCTGAGTCGCAATTAAAGGCAAGCCAATGCGACCGCGACCACCGTCGCTATTGTGTGGTTTTGTAGCTGGTAGAACAGCTGAGCACATGCACCGCGTTGCCAACAGCTTGCGGCTCGGAACGTCGGAAGGTTTCGAGACGACATTTTGTACTGGTCCGATTATGACGCACTGAAACATCCTGGGACAGATAATTAGGGTCTTATTACGTAGTTCAATCGTTGACGATCGCGACCACGGCGAGCACAATACTTTTCTCGCTACCGTAGAAGGACAGAAACAAAGGCTACAGTGACCTTCGCAATTGCAGGTGCATTCCGAAGAACCAATTTGTACCGAAGCTGGCGATTTCTGCGCATATCTGCACGGGATCTCTTGTTTTTGTTTGTCATTCGTTTAGGGTGTGGTTTTTGTTTTGGCAGTGTACCATTTTTTCATCTGGGTGAAAGCATTTGCTTTCGAACGTTTCCTACAGCTTCCTTCTACCCTGATCTACATATCAGACGTTTGTTTGTTTACCTATGCCCATTCTTTTTCCCCTTGTAGCAGTTTCGCGGTAAGCGTACTCACAAAAAAACAAACAATCGCACGTACTACGCTTGTTGCTAGGCACACAGCTCCAGTTCTGTCCCCCTGCGAACTATTATCGCTGTGGCACATGACGCATCTTCAACTTCCAGTCGTTGTGTAGTGGACGACAAAAAACCAGCATAACATCATGCAGAGATATCGTGGAGCGTGGCATGACTCACACACACACCACATCGCGGCCACGACAAACTAACAATATACGCGCGTGGACTTTGACTCCCTGTGCGCTCTCAGAGAACCATCCGACTCCCGGTTCGAAAGCTGGCCCAAATGCCTACGTAATTGCTTTAAATGTACAGTTGGTAGCGGTTGTTTACATTACGATTGATGCAATTAATGCGGATAATGAATGTGGGCACAGTATATCTGGACCGGTTTCCTCCCTATTACTTATTACTTAAAAGCGTATGCCAATTACACGTGCAGGAGGGGCTGGAGCTTGACTCCGTCAAGTTTACCTCAAGGTGGTTTTACTGCTCCGGCACGGCGTACTTTAACGACACGTGACGAAATGACATTCGATCTCCACACGTACGTCTTGTTTGTTTTTGTTTGTCCTCATCTCTCCGTTTCCATTGCTGTTTGTGCGTGTCTGAGTGCGTTTTCTTCATACCTATCATCTAAAATTGCTTGGTACAGTCAAATCAAGGTTCCGATTGCTTTCGTTATCGTAATTGAGAGGCACCTTTTGGTGTGTGGACGCATGCGCCCCCGTGGCAACGCACAATTTCCAACGAAAGCAACACGCGCGCACTTGCTGCTGCTGTGTGTGGTAACGTAACAGCTGGCGTTGTTTTGGTTCGCGTATTTGTGTTTGCATTTTTTTTTTCTGCGGCGCTTTTACTACGTCTGTCTGCCATCACTCTTTCATGTTGGTCTCTTGTCGTTCGAATACGCGATATAGGAAATGAGAACAGCAGAGCGAAAGGAAGAGAGAGTGAGTGAGAGAGTAACATTACAATGTGGAGCATGAGAGATTTTTGCGTCACAGTGTGAAACACAGCATCCGTTCATTCTGAATTTGTTCAAAAAGGACTTCGTTCAAATTGTTGATAAAAAAATACATTAGTTATTATTTTGCCATGTATAATTAAGTTATGTTGTGTATCATTTTATGTGAATGGATTTGTCATGTACACAATCAATTTACCGATGTAATTATTTCATTCATTTGCTTGATTACATTATAAATAGATAGTCTAGAAAATTATGTATTATTGCACAGTGTTGCATTAATGCTGTCAAGTACTGTAGCTGCTACAGTTCGAGCTCAAACGCTCAGCAGCTTTCGAGCAGATTCGAGCAGTTGTACAGGG
Source organism: Anopheles cracens (assembly GCA_002091845.1). Lineage (NCBI taxonomy): Eukaryota > Metazoa > Arthropoda > Insecta > Diptera > Culicidae > Anopheles > Anopheles cracens. The sequence continues at coordinate 202,836 of KZ071802.1, read as the reverse complement.
AAAAAGCTCTCACAAGTACATCTTTGGCGAGGCGCTAATCGTTTCGATCTCGTGGTGAAGAAGTGTTTTCCAACGCTTGTGTCGTCGATGTTTTGCATGTGATTTGTGTTTTTCGTGAGGCTTTCGTCGTGTTTATCACGCCTGGTTTGGCTGTTGATAGGATGCCACGATGACGCGGTGGGATTACATGCTCTCCCTCCCGCAAGATGGACGGTAATGGAAAGTTTTGAAGGTGCAAACAAGTCGCTGATACGACTTCTGGGACGGTATGGAATGTTCCGCCAATTTCTGGTTTTGTCCCTCTCACGGAGTAAGTGTGTTTAGTGTGTAAGCGTTAAGTCTTATCATTTGACAGCTCCTAACATTGTCGCTTAACTGAGATGTATCTGGTCGTTCTATCGCCACAAATAAACGATTTCCAACGAATTTGTCCTTTGGACTCTCGTGCCGGAAGCGTCTTTTTAAGTGCCTCGGGGAAGCACATCACTCCCTTTATGAACTCCGATAGTGCACTAGCTAGTGCACTAGCTAGCCATTCGGTTGACCGTGTTACGCATCTTGCTTACTCGACCATAAATTCTTGCATGTAAATAAACAATCATAACGCCCATCTTGCTTTACGCTTCGTCGAGTCCAACCGTAGCCGAAGTCTAACTATATTTAAATCATGATGAAACCCCGAATGACCGCGAAGCAACAAAGACAGAAGCATCTGGTGACCTTCAGGCATTGTTGCCGGCGGAAGCTACACGTGCTGTACAGGAAAAAGAACGTCATGGTCCGGAGAATGCAAAGTGCATCAATTTCATAATGTATGCAAACGTCAGCCAACATCGGTTGCCAAGTATCGCGTGATGCTGCTCGCAAACAATAGGAGTCACAGCAGCAACGCGTCCTATTCATCAATCCAACGCCAACAGTCTTATCAACCAAACCCACTGTGGGCTGTGGCGTTGAAAACACCCGAAGAGACCTTTCTCTTCGTGTGTAAAGGAATGGAAATTTCCACAACACAACACATCCGGCCCCCGGGGGTGGGGACACGTTCTCGCACGAGCTCTGGCACACGCCTGGAATGTACCCACCCATAGCACCGGATCGTTGATTGATTGCGTGCACGTGATCCACGTGATCGCGGCACGGTTCAGCTTGATGCGGCTCTTGTCAAACACAATCGTTCAACGCTTCAAGATCAAGAAGGCGATCGGGTATGATAATCCGAGAGGCGAGGGCTGTACGCTAGAAGGAATTCGTCTCCGTTAGATTGCGTGCACGTGATCCACGTGATCGCGGCACGGTTCAGCTTGATGCGGCTCTTGTCAAACACAATCGTTCAACGCTTCAAGATCAAGAAGGCGATCGGGTATGATAATCCGAGAGGCGAGGGCTGTACGCTAGAAGGAATTCGTCTCCGTTTTTGAAAGGGTGACGGCAAAATAATAAACACACGCGCAGTTCGTGGCCTAGTTGTTGCAATTTCTGAGTCGCAATTAAAGGCAAGCCAATGCGACCGCGACCACCGTCGCTATTGTGTGGTTTTGTAGCTGGTAGAACAGCTGAGCACATGCACCGCGTTGCCAACAGCTTGCGGCTCGGAACGTCGGAAGGTTTCGAGACGACATTTTGTAATGGTCCGATTATGACGCACTGAAACATCCTGGGACAGATAATTAGGGTCTTATTACGTAGTTCAATCGTTGACGATCGCGACCACGGCGAGCACAATACTTTTCTCGCTACCGTAGAAGGACAGAAACAAAGGCTACAGTGACCTTCGCAATTGCAGGTGCATTCCGAAGAACCAATTTGTACCGAAGCTGGCGATTTCTGCGCATATCTGCACGGGATCTCTTGTTTTTGTTTGTCATTCGTTTAGGGTGTGGTTTTTGTTTTGGCAGTGTACCATTTTTTCATCTGGGTGAAAGCATTTGCTTTCGAACGTTTCCTACAGCTTCCTTCTACCCTGATCTACATATCAGACGTTTGTTTGTTTACCTATGCCCATTCTTTTTCCCCTTGTAGCAGTTTCGCGGTAAGCGTACTCACTCACTCTAATTGTTTTTTTTTCTCTTTTATGAACAGGCTACACTGGTTATATATATGTGTGTGTGTAACCGAGCGTGTCTGAAGTGGCTTAAGTGACCGACTTAACCGACACACTCGCAACTACGAACCGAGAGCGAGACGGAGCATCGCATCAGCCTACGGGTGCGAACGAGATACCGCCACAAACACACGATCGCGCCCTCGGTGGTGTCGGTGTGATTCGGTGCGCACATTGAACTCGGCGGGGCCTTTATAAATGCCTACGCTTCCTCGAACGAAAACAAAGCAATCGCATTCATTCGAGCGATTGAGCGAATCGGAAGGCGCGCGGAGCGAGTTCTACAGCGAAAAAGGATCAAGTGCAGCGGGCCTCGCTTATACAGGCCAAAACAAAGTGACAAGTGACTACAAACTACTAAACCAGCTGTTTCGTGTGTTCGTGTGTCCCTCATTTTGGTGGCTCAACTCCGTTTGAGCGACCAACCAACGCCCAGTAGCGTCAATGTACGCCATACGTTGGACTATACAGCGCTAACAACGCACCCAGTGGTCGCTTTATGTTTTTCCAATTTTTTAACCGTGTTATTGTGACGAGGAAAAGAAAACCCAAGTTGTGAAGCGGGGGTTTTTGTAGACGGCGACAGGGAACAGCAAAGACTACGCGCTCCTGGTGGCAACAACGCCGGAGTGCTTTCGTGCGCGAGACAGAGAAGCGGTGAAGAGTGACAACAAGTGAAGGCACACTATAAACAATCAAGTGCAAAAAACAAACAGAGACGATAGAAATCCGGGATTTTCATTGGCGTGATATCCTCCGAAGCCATCTAAAACACACCTTGAACGAGTCACGCGGCAACAGGCATCACTTTCGTGCTAAAGGTGGCCGAAAGGAAAATTTTTCTCACTGGGGCTTAGGCCGTTGTATGGGTAAGTAATCGCTAAAACTCATATCCTACCCCGGTAACCTTGGGTGGCTTCTTTGGTAGATTAGAAAATGGAAATAGCTATAGACATTTCGGTTTTTGTTTTGCTTTACATTGGATTTGCTCCATTAAAATGCCTCCCAAAGCTTGTTCTTTTGCCAGTGCGAAGGCGGATGTAGTTAGTTGCAGTTACATCCGCCTGATGTTAAACGGATTAAGCTCACAGCGTTTCGCTCCATAGGACCCCAGAGCTGGGCTGGTAATTGAATTAATCGCAACACCGTCGGAATTGGATTTCCCGGCGTTTGGTGACCTCAACAAGTGACCTGTTTTACTACCGTCGCCGATGCAGTATGATTTCTGGTTTGATTGGCTTTCAAGGTTGACGGACGAAAAGGGAATCACCCGAAATAAGTAGTCAAAAATTCGCGACCCAGTTGGCCTTGAAGGGAAGTGAAGCTTCTAAGCAAAAAAACAAACAATCGCACGTACTACGCTTGTTGCTAGGCACACAGCTCCAGTTCTGTCCCCCTGCGAACTATTATCGCTGTGGCACATGACGCATCTTCAACTTCCAGTCGTTGTGTAGTGGACGACAAAAAACCAGCATAACATCATGCAGAGATATCGTGGAGCGTGGCATGACTCACACACACACCACATCGCGGCCACGACAAACTAACAATATACGCGCGTGGACTTTGACTCCCTGTGCGCTCTCAGAGAACCATCCGACTCCCGGTTCGAAAGCTGGCCCAAATGCCTACGTAATTGCTTTAAATGTACAGTTGGTAGCGGTTGTTTACATTACGATTGATGCAATTAATGCGGATAATGAATGTGGGCACAGTATATCTGGACCGGTTTCCTCCCTATTACTTATTACTTAAAAGCGTATGCCAATTACACGTGCAGGAGGGGCTGGAGCTTGACTCCGTCAAGTTTACCTCAAGGTGGTTTTACTGCTCCGGCACGGCGTACTTTAACGACACGTGACGAAATGACATTCGATCTCCACACGTACGTCTTGTTTGTTTTTGTTTGTCCTCATCTCTCCGTTTCCATTGCTGTTTGTGCGTGTCTGAGTGCGTTTTCTTCATACCTATCATCTAAAATTGCTTGGTACAGTCAAATCAAGGTTCCGATTGCTTTCGTTATCGTAATTGAGAGGCACCTTTTGGTGTGTGGACGCATGCGCCCCCGTGGCAACGCACAATTTCCAACGAAAGCAACACGCGCGCACTTGCTGCTGCTGTGTGTGGTAACGTAACAGCTGGCGTTGTTTTGGTTCGCGTATTTGTGTTTGCATTTTTTTTTCTGCGGCGCTTTTACTACGTCTGTCTGCCATCACTCTTTCATGTTTGGTCTCTGTCGTTCGAATACGCGATATAGGAAATGAGAACAGCAGAGCGAAAGGAAGAGAGAGTGAGTGAGAGAGTAACATTACAATGTGGAGCATGAGAGATTTTTGCGTCACAGTGTGAAACACAGCATCCTTTTTTTTTTCTGCGGCGCTTTTACTACGTCTGTCTGCCATCACTCTTTCATGTTTGGTCTCTGTCGTTCGAATACGCGATATAGGAAATGAGAACAGCAGAGCGAAAGGAAGAGAGAGTGAGTGAGAGAGTAACATTACAATGTGGAGCATGAGAGATTTTTGCGTCACAGTGTGAAACACAGCATCCGTTCATTCTGAATTTGTTCAAAAAGGACTTCGTTCAAATTGTTGATAAAAAAATACATTAGTTATTATTTTGCCATGTATAATTAAGTTATGTTGTGTATCATTTTATGTGAATGGATTTGTCATGTACACAATCAATTTACCGATGTAATTATTTCATTCATTTGCTTGATTACATTATAAATAGATAGTCTAGAAAATTATGTATTATTGCACAGTGTTGCATTAATGCTGTCAAGTACTGTAGCTGCTACAGTTCGAGCTCAAACGCTCAGCAGCTTTCGAGCAGATTCGAGCAGTTGTACAGGGAAAAAGCTCTCACAAGTACATCTTTGGCGAGGCAGTTATTCTCTAAACGTTGATTTTTCAGTGTATCTAATAACTAATAACATATTTAATCTCTTATTTTCCCTCTCTTTTCCCTATCTCCACAATTAGAGCGTGAAAAACCATCGTTTATAAAAGGGGACGAACCGGGCCTGGCTGGCAAGCAGGGCCGGAGCGATCTTATCTCTGCGAGCAGCACCGTGAAACTAGCGAGCGTTGAACGTCAAGATGGCGCCTACGTACCGACGGTTGGCCGCTGGGGCAACGAGTGGCCAAGCTGACTCGGAACCGACCGGCACGAACTACTGCCCGTGGTTCGGGAGAACCATGGGACCCCCGGCGGTCGACCTGCCCGACGATTGACCGAACCGGACAGTCACAGCCACGATGTGACTACCAACGACGAGGAAGCAGCAGCACCACCACTGCGGCCGCCGCCGCCGGTGGTCCGCACCGTACCGAGCAGTACGGCGGCGCCGCCGCCGCCGGCACCACCGCCAGCCGGCAGCGCTGCGGAAGGTGGTACGGGCGAGACCGAACTGGCCGCCGCCGCCGTCGGCGTTGCCGCGTCCAGGGATGCCACCGCCGTCGCTGCCGCAGCCGCCGCGCGACGCACCGGTGGCCACTGGATCGCGGACGATGGTGACAGCTACAATCTGGGCACGTTCGACCAGACGAACGGCGCGTGGCCGATCCGGCAGCCGCTCCCACTGCCGAAGTGGTCCACTACATATCAGACGTTTGTTTGTTTACCTATGCCCATTCTTTTTCCCCTTGTAGCAGTTTCGCGGTAAGCGTACTCACTCACTCTAATTGTTTTTTTTTCTCTTTTATGAACAGGCTACACTGGTTATATATATGTGTGTGTGTAACCGAGCGTGTCTGAAGTGGCTTAAGTGACCGACTTAACCGACACACTCGCAACTACGAACCGAGAGCGAGACGGAGCATCGCATCAGCCTACGGGTGCGAACGAGATACCGCCACAAACACACGATCGCGCCCTCGGTGGTGTCGGTGTGATTCGGTGCGCACATTGAACTCGGCGGGGCCTTTATAAATGCCTACGCTTCCTCGAACGAAAACAAAGCAATCGCATTCATTCGAGCGATTGAGCGAATCGGAAGGCGCGCGGAGCGAGTTCTACAGCGAAAAAGGATCAAGTGCAGCGGGCCTCGCTTATACAGGCCAAAACAAAGTGACAAGTGACTACAAACTACTAAACCAGCTGTTTCGTGTGTTCGTGTGTCCCTCATTTTGGTGGCTCAACTCCGTTTGAGCGACCAACCAACGCCCAGTAGCGTCAATGTACGCCATACGTTGGACTATACAGCGCTAACAACGCACCCAGTGGTCGCTTTATGTTTTTCCAATTTTTTAACCGTGTTATTGTGACGAGGAAAAGAAAACCCAAGTTGTGAAGCGGGGGTTTTTGTAGACGGCGACAGGGAACAGCAAAGACTACGCGCTCCTGGTGGCAACAACGCCGGAGTGCTTTCGTGCGCGAGACAGAGAAGCGGTGAAGAGTGACAACAAGTGAAGGCACACTATAAACAATCAAGTGCAAAAAACAAACAGAGACGATAGAAATCCGGGATTTTCATTGGCGTGATATCCTCCGAAGCCATCTAAAACACACCTTGAACGAGTCACGCGGCAACAGGCATCACTTTCGTGCTAAAGGTGGCCGAAAGGAAAATTTTTCTCACTGGGGCTTAGGCCGTTGTATGGGTAAGTAATCGCTAAAACTCATATCCTACCCCGGTAACCTTGGGTGGCTTCTTTGGTAGATTAGAAAATGGAAATAGCTATAGACATTTCGGTTTTTGTTTTGCTTTACATTGGATTTGCTCCATTAAAATGCCTCCCAAAGCTTGTTCTTTTGCCAGTGCGAAGGCGGATGTAGTTAGTTGCAGTTACATCCGCCTGATGTTAAACGGATTAAGCTCACAGCGTTTCGCTCCATAGGACCCCAGAGCTGGGCTGGTAATTGAATTAATCGCAACACCGTCGGAATTGGATTTCCCGGCGTTTGGTGACCTCAACAAGTGACCTGTTTTACTACCGTCGCCGATGCAGTATGATTTCTGGTTTGATTGGCTTTCAAGGTTGACGGACGAAGGTACGGGCGAGACCGAACTGGCCGCCGCCGCCGTCGGCGTTGCCGCGTCCAGGGATGCCACCGCCGTCGCTGCCGCAGCCGCCGCGCGACGCACCGGTGGCCACTGGATCGCGGACGATGGTGACAGCTACAATCTGGGCACGTTCGACCAGACGAACGGCGCGTGGCCGATCCGGCAGCCGCTCCCACTGCCGAAGTGGTCCAGCCGGCCGGCCGCGCCGTTCGTGGTGGAGAAGCTGTGGCAGTACGAGGACCTGATCGGTCTGATCGAGACGCGGCTCCAGCGGATGCTGGAGGAGACGCACTACAACACCGCGAACAACTTTGTGGATTTTTACAGGGCCTACCGGGCCGCTCACCGTCACGGCCGCGGTGAGCTGAAGACGCACTTCCAACACTACACCATCCCGATCAACCGTCGGCATCATATGTGTGTTAGTTTGGCAATGGAAATTGTCTCAAGGTGGGTCTAATGGAAGCTTGGAAGGCTTCGAAGAAGCTTTAATTTGAGCTTTTTATAAAGCTTTTTGAGAACCAGAACAGGCACTAATGGATCTTTTCACCCGACAGAATCGCAGAACATCATCCGGACATTGCACGTCTGTTCTACCTGGTATCGTGCGAGGAAGCGTTGGACGAGTCGGACTCGTACATCCAGCACTGCGAGGAAAATGGCATCGAGCACGACGGCTCCACCCTCGAGAAGGAGCACGCGATGGTGGCGATGAAGATCGTGGTCGGCGGTCGGGAGGGCGTACTAATCCTCGACCCCGGCTACCACGTCGCCCGTGCCGTCACCGTCATGAAGGACCAGAAGTACCCGCACACCGGGTGGTTCACGCAGTCGGACGAGCCACACTGCAAGCGGGAGTACAGCTACGCCCTGCACGACCAGAGCCCCGACTACATCACCTGGACGGAGCGGATGACGCGCGGTGGCAAGCAGCAGTACGAGGAGTCGCTGGTGTACATCGCCCGGCCCTACCGCACGGCGATCGATGTGACCGTGCGGCGCAACCTGGTCTACAACTTCCGGTCGCTGCTGTCCCGCGACGCGAAGGGACGCGTGTGCGCCGGGCTGTACTTCCCGGTCGTGCCGAATCCGCTCGATGCGCAGGTGACCCTGTTCTACGACAACGCTAGCGCGACCCAGGTGAAACAGAAGTTTAAGTTCTCACTGTTCAAAGATCCGGAAAAGGTAGGTGGTTTGGCGATACCTTTCGCGAATAGTTGATGGAAACTAACGACTTGTTCTTGCCGCACACAGATTCCTGACCCGGTACTGGCCCATCTGGAAAATTTGGCCCCACAGCTGCGCATGAAGCTCGGCGACCTGATCGACCTGACGGTGGATCTGGCCGCGTCGGTACACGACGTCGAGTTCGTGCAGCAGGTGCTCGAGATCAACAGCGACATCAACGAGCTGTCGGCGGATAATTAAGGATATATTTGCATTTCTTTTAAGCACACCGACACCCATGTATAACCGTTCTAGAGAAGCTGTGTGTTGTTGCACCCTCTATAATCTAATCCCTATTTGATCACGTTTTACTCTCAACCACACCGATAAACAACGCTCTTTAAAACAGTTGAAGGTTTTTACTTAGAACTACTATGTTAGTGACATCAGCTTAGCAGTTTCTCTTAAATTGTATTTCAAATTTATATCAGCGATCTTTGTGTATGTAGTATTCTGGTTCAGACCATATCCGTTTGCGAATTTTGAACTTTTATTCTAGTACCTCCTTAGTGCTTAGTGTCCTTCGATTAGTTACTGCCAGGCACTCCTCCATCTCAGCCTTGTACACACAGAGACCAAATCTTCGCAAAGTCATTCCCAGCTGTAAATGATTTCTGCTCAATTTTGTTTGTTACCTGTAGCTCTCGATCGACACCGTCGGTCGTTTATCCAACATTTATTGCTACTACAGTGTGGCGGAGAATGAACATTTCTCTAGTAGCCGTGTTTTCAATCTTAATCGGACTATTTAATCATTTTCAAACTAAAATGTGTAATCCTATTCTTCTACAGCAAAGAAAGCAGCTTGACAAATAAAGCGACGTAAAACATGTGAATGCAACGGTGTGGTATTTTGTTTGCAGAAAGAAATGTGTTTCTACACGTCAGACTTCTACTTCGATGTTAGTATCAGACACTGTTTCTCAGTGTCCTTCATGTAATATTGATTACATTTAAGCTCAAAACGCAAATGTGTTAAAATCATAGTTACATATCTATATGTTGACCTCTGAGTAGCTTATTACACATTATTTATATGGAATAAATCAACAATAGTTTGATGGTTTCAAAGTGCAGATGCAGATGGTATCCATGCGATTGATTAGGCGACTATGCCAACAAAGCGTTAATATCAGTGTTTGCATATTTAACTGGGAAAATTGAACCAATGCATGAAATACCATTAGTATTATCCTATTAGCAACATGCGCTTGATTCTCTTCGTAGTACATTAGTTAGATGTATAGATAGTTAAAGCAAGATAGACTTACCTCTGGCAATTCTTCCATTCGCACGACGCCTTACTCGATGTTTCAGCATCGTCATCATATTCTAAATCTTCCGTCCTGTAGAGGGGATCACTGACGCACACACTTCATTTGTATGGAGTTTTGTGTATAATTATATTATGTCTCTCAGTACGAATAATAAAGATTGCCTTACGTCGATCTAGAGAATTGCAATAGTTTTTAAATTAGCGGCTAGTTGCGAGTCTCACAGAAAATAACAACAGAAAAGTAAAAAAAAAACCGAAACGAACGACTCGGTGGAACCAATAAGACCCGTGTGTCTTATTCTCCGATCGTAGCCATCGGGGTGAGGGTTGATTGGATGCAACGAATCTCAGATCAACCGCGAACGGAACTGACGAGTTTCATCGACACAAACTAATGAAAGAATGGATGCGGGACAACAATTCCCGTGTACAGAAAGAAACGTTTACGTTAACGAGAACACGCTGCACGGAAGTCTTAAAAACGAAAATGGGAGCGTACAGGATGGTTTGCAGACTTTTACGCGCGGGTGTATTTGCCCCAGATGTGCAGCATGAACACGGAGGCGATGAACAGCAGCGACATCACGAGCACCGGAACGGGACCGCTGGAAGGTGCAGGGAAAGTGTGTACCATTAGAAACTGTCTGCTGCTTGTGTCCGATATGTCACGATTCTACTTACACCTTGATGCCGGGGGAATCGTCGGTGTAGAAGCGCCACATGCCACCGGATCCGGTGCCAGTGTTACGATTCCGGGCGGCGGTTGTGGTTGTGGTGGTTTTACGCTGCTTCAGCGTGCCCGAACCTCCGGCGGATGCACGGGGTGCTGACGTGGGCTTCGACGGCGATCGGCTGCCGCTGCCGACGGAGGTGGAACTAGCTGGTGCAGGCTGCACAGAAAACAAGACAAATAGCAGGTCACAATCCGCACGCAGGAAACTGGAACCCGGACAGAAAACATTCGTACCGAATGCCCAATACTCACCATCGCAACTTTTGCTGGATCGCTTCTTTCGCCACTGATGAAGAAAACTTCAATGAAAGCTAGCTTGGAATGCACTGAACACGATTCAAGGCGCACGGAACAATCACGACGACAGCACCACGACCCGAAACTTGGTGCGCGTGCTGGAGTGTGGTAAGTTTATTTGTGTGAAAACGGGAAAGTTGCCAACCGGACAAAACCACCAACAAACTCACTGGCGAGTGAAACAAACGTAAAAAAAACGTGTCAAAAGCGTAACCACGTCCGCCGACGTGTAAGCGCGATGCGCTTGTTTACTACGCACGGTTCAAAGATCCAACTGTTTGCGATACGTGGGACGTCGATACAAGTTTGACGGTTGAAGTATCTAACCAGACCCAATAAACGTAGGTGCGTATGTTCTTCGTGCTGTCATGACAAAACGTAAACAAACATTGAAATCAGAAAAAAATCAATTCGATCATGGGTTATCGACAAAAAAAGTAATACAAATGTTGGAACGTATTCATGTTCATAGTGAAAGTGTTCCATATCGGTATCGAAATTAATCGTTTTGATTGCTTTTGTATTCAACGGACTCCGAGCAAGATAACAATGGATCACTCGACTGTGAGTAATAAACATCTCTTCAGTGACGCACTATGGCACAGTGTGGCTCAAAATATCGGTTAAAATTCAAATAATTTCATCGTGTTTGAATTTAATATTGCTCAATATTCCTTATATTTTGTAACAACAAATTGAAATTAATTTTATATGCATTGGTTTTTGTAGAAAATTCGATAAACATTATTTGAAACGGTTTGTAACAACATAAACTTGTAACTAACTTAACCATTCAAACAACTTGCTCAAATCTCCTGAGAATCACGAAGTCATTGCAATGCACGTGGTAACTATTCAATAGGAATCTTTATTTTGTTCAGTTTCACTTTTAATTAACTGTCCCTTGTTTGGCTGGCAATAGCATACGATTATGTAAATCGCATTCATCAAAATTAAAATCGAAAGAAAACCACATTTCAGAAAATAAAACGCCGTAATGTAAATTAATTGTCAATTATACACCTGAACCAGTTTATCGACCTTTTCGACACGCCAGCCCACGAGCGCAGCGTGATGAATGGAAGAAAATCTCAATATTTTCCGTCTCCAACCATTCGCGAAAAGGCATTCATAAAGAATGATTACGCACCGATGATTAGCAATAATGGTGTCGACCGAACACAGCCTCCAGGACGCCAACGTGTCCGTGCCTTCGACGCCCACCGTGTCAATAACGATCACGCCGCACCGCAGGCTCACTGGAGATGATTGGAATTAATTCCAGCGTGGCCCACCGCGCAGACGGCCGCTACTCCTGGGCAAGGACGTGCTACATATCTTTGATTTCTCGCCTGTTATTATTTTTTGTCGAATACAACTCACACGAACATTTGTTTTCCGAGCGAACAACGACCGGCAAACAGTTCCGCTTCGCTTGTGTTGGTCGAACGTGTGGGTCGAAAGCATATTTTCGATGGAAATTGAAAAATAATAACCACAGACAGCTTTATCAGCAAGCGTTCGAACCAGGCGCGGTGAAACGAAAAGCACACGGACGGGGCAGGCGCGGGCAGTCTACAGCAATATTTGGTCACGAAATAAACCACCGCTCGGGAGTGGAGCGATGCTTTCGCGCCCCGATTGGTTGGCGTTGGAAAATGTCCAGCGAAACCGAACCGTACAAGGGAGAAAATAAAACCATCCCGATCGTCGGTCACACGCGAGCTACATTTTTATTACTTTTTCATTAGCGTAATCATCATCGACAGGGCGAAAGTTGTGTGGTCGTGCAGCTGGTATGTGGGGGCCCGCTTTTATGGGCGACACCCCACTGAACGGCGCGCAGTCCTGGGAATTTTCTTTTCCCGGTTCCTGCCGTTGGGGGTCGTCGATCTGGATTTCGGATCCGGTAGCGAGATAGGAGCGAAAGGAATGATTTTAATGGGAAATAAATCTGTTCATTAAAAATTAGCAATTATTACGGCTTCTTCCTTTCCCGACCGGTTCTCGGTCCAGAATTTGGTGACCTGGAACATGCACTTTCAAGTTGTCTATGTTGGACGTTCCATTGTTGGGTAAGGGCATCGTGCATGTCGCGAACTTGCCAGCTGTTCTACTGCCAATTTATTGGCAAGAACTTAATGAACGAGATAGATGTTTCGTCGTTGAAGATTCTTATGAAATATATGCAATTAAACGTTTGGTTAGTAGTCAGAAGTCATTTTATATAACGCACACTTTAATCATGAGTACTCATGCAATTGTATGGATTAATTTTGAAACACCAACGTTTCACTCGGATCAAACCCTAGAGCGGGTTGGTGCAACGTTTCGTCCATGTTGTCTAGTATCCAATCGAGGTAATTGTCTATTTCGAGAAAATACGTGGGGGTTGTGTCGTTCATGTAGAATACACTATTAAGAGAAAATCCTCGCATGAACTGTCGTTCCACTCCGTTAATTTCGTGGACGGTATAAATTGGTGAACCACGCGTTTGCATGTATCCATCCAAGCCATTCATGCGAAGCGAATAAATGCATATCGTTGAGTTCAATTCCTCGGTCGCGTTGAAACTATCACGCCACTGATCCTGGCAATGGCTGAGATCGGTATATCGGTCACCTACAGGTGTTTCGACGTATTCGTAAGTGACAGTCAAATTGGTGAACTGCTTTTGCACAAAACCAACCGTTCTCAAATTTGACCTCTTGTAGCCGGCAGTGCGAGCGTGGTCAATGACCGGTAAGCAGATTGGTGTGAAACTTGTTTGATTGAAGTTTGCCGGTACCGCAAGCTGTATTAATGCTATGTCATTATCTGGAATCCGGGGCTGGTACTGCGGATGGACGATGATTCTTTTGATCGGTACTATTTGCAGCGTGTAGGTTCCAGGGATTGTTAACACTATGAGGCTGGAACATAAACGAGAAGAGCGATTGATATGTGAACATTGACGCTTGATATGTGAATCGAGAAGCACAATTACTTACCCTCGGTAACTCTCCGAACAAGACGCAGTACCTATCATGTACCACTCGCTTACTAACGTCGCAACACATTGCGACGAGCCAGAAATAGTTGTTCCATACCACCGATAGGCTATATTCTCCTTTTGACCAGACGTATTCGTGCGGGATCCTGTCCCACAGGTTTGAAAGTTAAATAGCCACCGTTTCGTTGCATCTCGGCTTGGCAAGGGATTCGTATAGGCCGGGTCGGCATTATCCACGCTCGTTGAATAGTTCTGAGAAGCTAAAGAAGCGTGAAGGCTGATCCGATCCAAGATCCAATCGAGATACGGATGAATATCAGTGAACAGATACGCCAATTGGTTGTATCTAGCACCATAATGGTAATACAGTCCATGCAAAAAGTAACGCCTGCGCCAGTTGAACGGCAATAATGCCAGTAAAGGGGTGCCCGCCACTCTCCCGGAAAGTGATTGTCTGTCGCCGGAGGAATCGATGGCGCAGATTGAAATATCCGCTTGGTTTATAGTGATTCCATCCTGCACAAACTGCTGTATGCAGTTGGTTAAATTCAGTAACGTAAGCTTCCTATGTTCAGTGTGGAACAGATTGATAGCAGACGTCACCCATGTGATCGGTTGTCTGTGGCGCGTGCTTTCCGTGAACGGTAAACAAATCGGACGGATGAATTCGTAGTCCCGCGTGAGCCCAGGCGAGAACTCGATCAAGGCCACGTTATGGCGTAGTGGATGTTTTGTGAAGTTCGGGTGAATCGTTATGTCCTTTACGCTCAGCAACCTTACATATCGCTCACAGTCGTCATCCTTTTGACATGTCAGATAGTTGCCCACTGCTCCGAACGTCACGTAACGCCTGAAACAGTACCATCGAAAGTAGATTCCAAAACAAGAGAGTTTCAAGGCACATTCTAGAACTCACCATTGCGTTTTGTTTTCCACCATTTCTGCAGATGCCAACGCGTAGTATTCCAGGATGAGAATGGCTATCCGATCGAGGCTGACGTCGGTTAACGTGACAGGACGCTGTTTGTGAAGCCATCCGATCCAGGGAACATTAGGATAACGATTTTCGGGTCGGGGTAGGGAAGACGATATGCCACAATAATAAATATCGAAGAGCTTCAGTGACGGTTTGCCCGTTTGCATCAAGCCATTCCAATCTGATTCTAAAGATATGCTTTCCGTGCGATCTTTATCGTCGTCTCGCATGCTGTATAGCAACCAATCCATATACTCGTTGATGTCGATGTAGACGGACGGTTTCGTGGAGTCACAAGTCTGCAGATGCAGGATGAATCCTCGAAGAAAGATTCGTTTGATGCGACCAACCATTTGAATCTGATGAAGTGGTGACCCTGTGATAAACGGCCTACAATCGCTGCTGTTATCCGGCGTCATTCGGGCACACAGCTGTTTGTTGCTTTGCATGAGGTTGAAACTCTCGCTGTCGAGCATTTCCGCACAAGCTGTGCGATTTACGTGGCTAACAGGTGTCAACTCTACATAACCTTTTTTTATGACGGTCATGGAGAGATTGGCGTAACTATTCGGACGGAACCGAGGTATCACCGGTATGCAGATAGGTTCCAGCACAGGATTCAACAACTCGATCAGTGCAATGTTGTCTTCTTGGCTGGTACTCTTGTACTTAGGGTGGATGATAACCCTTTGAATTTGAAGGAACTTTTCCTCATTCCTGGCACTAGGATCACTCATCACAATCTGGAGTCTAAGGTTTTCTTAAGTATAAACTATGCGTATAGAATGAATAATCGTGTACTCACTTCGTATCATCGTCCAGAAAGCATCCTGCAGGAGCTACCGCATACCATTTGCTTATAAAGGTGACTGCACACCTTGGTATGACGTAGTTATCCGTCGAGCTCGGCAAGATCGCTCCCAGCCACGGTATCCGATCACTTTCGTTTGGCAGGAACAGCGGAAGAATCCATTTGAACGACATTGCAGAGAACACTCGCACCAACACTGTTCGCACTTGTCTTAACGGGATGGAAGTCTTGTACAGAATTAATTTCGTTTGTCCGGGTGCTCATCGATTTTATAGTCTACACATTGCCACTGTGACGCAAACCTTGATAGTAAGTTTAATGCATCACGCCTTTGATAATACTGGCATGGTTTACATTGCAATCAGTACCCATTTCCTGTGGTGAGCATCATTCAAAGCGAAGGAAAGTAGATCACTTATCAGGTTTGCATGCAGTCGGTACAAGATTCATACCCGACTTCTGTAAGCGACGCAGGCAATGATCCCACGGCCGCTTCCCCCAAACCTTGGCGAGGTAAGGGGGAGATGTTGTATTTAGCGCACAGAAAGCGCAAGGTTCAGAATTGGCCCTCTCTTTTCACCGCAACTAGACATAAACACGGTTGCATTGGTGTGAAAGTAAAAAGGCAGTTTTTATTGTTTCTCTAGCGATGCATTAGCCGCTGGATTAGTTCATCGTTCTTATGAGTATTTTTACATCTTTCGTTATATTTCCTGTCATACGGACCTATACCTAAGAAAGTGCGTGGCTTGGTTACTTGTGGCGGGCGTGTTCCTAAATTAATCGATTTATTTGTATGAAAAATAATAACCACAGACAGCTTTATCAGCAGCGTTCGAACCAGGCGCGGTGGAGACAAGTTGTCTATGTTGGACGTTCCATTGTTGGGTAAGGGCATCGTGCATGTCGCGAACTTGCCAGCTGTTCTACTGCCAATTTATTGGCAAGAACTTAATGAACGAGATAGATGTTTCGTCGTTGAAGATTCTTATGAAATATATGCAATTAAACGTTTGGTTAGTAGTCAGAAGTCATTTTATATAACGCACACTTTAATCATGAGTACTCATGCAATTGTATGGATTAATTTTGAAACACCAACGTTTCACTCGGATCAAACCCTAGAGCGGGTTGGTGCAACGTTTCGTCCATGTTGTCTAGTATCCAGTCGAGGTAATTGTCTATTTCGAGAAAATACGTGGGAGTTGTGTCGTTCATGAAGAATACACTATTAAGAGAAAATCCTCGCATGAACTGTCGTTCCACTCCGTTAATTTCGTGGACGGTATAAATTGGTGAACCACGCGTTTGCATGTATCCATCCAAGCCAATCATGCGAAGCGAATAAATGCATATCGTTGAGTTCGACTCCTCGGTCGCGTTGAAACTATCGCGCCAGTGATCCTGGCAATTGTTGAGATCGGTATATCGGTCACCTACAGGTGTTTCGACGTGTTCAATAGTGATAGTCAAATTGGCGAAATGCTTTTGCACAAAACCAACCGTTCTCAAATTTGACCTCTTGTAGCCGACAGTGCGAGCGTGGTCAATGACCGGTAAGCAGATTGGTGTGAAACTTGTTTGATTGAAGTTTGCCGGTACCGCAAGCTGTAATCACGCCTTTGATAATACTGGCATGGTTTACATTGCAATCAGTACCCATTTCCTGTGGTGAGCATCATTCAAAGCGAAGGAAAGTAGATCACTTATCAGGTTTGCATGCAGTCGGTACAAGATTCATACCCGACTTCTGTAAGCGACGCAGGCAATGATCCCACGGCCGCTTCCCCCAAACCTTGGCGAGGTAAGGGGGAGATGTTGTATTTAGCGCACAGAAAGCGCAAGGTTCAGAATTGGCCCTCTCTTTTCACCGCAACTAGACATAAACACGGTTGCATTGGTGTGAAAGTAAAAAGGCAGTTTTTATTGTTTCTCTAGCGATGCATTAGCCGCTGGATTAGTTCATCGTTCTTATGAGTATTTTTACATCTTTCGTTATATTTCCTGTCATACGGACCTATACCTAAGAAAGTGCGTGGCTTGGTTACTTGTGGCGGGCGTGTTCCTAAATTAATCGATTTATTTGTATGAAAAATAATAACCACAGACAGCTTTATCAGCAGCGTTCGAACCAGGCGCGGTGGAGACAAGTTGTCTATGTTGGACGTTCCAGCGGTTCTACTGCCAATTTATTGGTAGAAATTACATGAACGAGGTGGATGAAGATTCTTATGAGCTTTATGGAATTAAACGTTTGGTTAGTAGTTAGAAGTCATTTTACATTACGCACACTTGAATAATTAGTACTCAAGCAATCGAAGGGCTCAGTTTTGAAACACCAACGATTGACTCAGGTCAAACTCTAGACCGGGTTGGTGCAACGTTTCGTCCATGTTGTCTAGTATCCAGTCGAGGTAATTGTCTATTTCGAGAAAATACGTGGGAGTTGTGTCGTTCATGAAGAATACACTATTAAGAGAAAATCCTCGCATGAACTGTCGTTCCACTCCGTTAATTTCGTGGACGGTATAAATTGGTGAACAGTACGAACGACACGTGAGCGAAGCGTCCCTAGTGTACCCTGCGCCTATGCGTACCTGTCAGAATGGTGTTCGCGTCGAGGATCGTACCACCGCAGTGATATTTCAACGTTGGCGTCCTTCGGTGGTAAAGCGCCACATGCCACGGCCATTGGCCTGGCTTTGCAGTAACGCCGTCGCGTATAAGATACACCGCTTTTTGCACACGTCTGCCACAAACTAAGCGCTGATCCGGATCGTCTGTTGCCGATGACACGACAGAAAGTGTTATAGGCAGGAACAGCGGAAGAATCCATTTGAACGACATTGCAGAGAACACTCGCACCATCACTGTTCGCACTTGTATTAACGGGATGGAAGGCTTGTACAGAATTAATTTCGTTTGTCCGGGTGCTCATAGATTTTATAGTCTACACATTGCCACTGTGACGCAAACCTTGATAGTAAGTTTAATGCTTCACGCCTTTGATAATACTGGCATGGTTTACATTGCAATCAGTACCCATTTCCTGTGGTGAGCATCATTCAAAGCGAAGGAAACTCGATCAGTGCAATGTTGTCTTCTTGGCTGGTACTCTTGTACTTAGGGTGGATGATAACCCTTTGAATTTGAAGGAACTGTTGCTGATTCCTGACATCAAGATCACTCATCACAATCTGGAGTCTAAGGTTTTCTTAAGTAAAAACTATATGTATGGAATAAATAATCGTGTACTCACTCCGTATCATCGTCCAGAAAGCATCCTGCAGGAGCTACCGCATACCATTTGCTTATAAAAGTGACTGCGCACCTTGCTTTGGCGGTGTTATCCGTCGAGCTCGGCACGAGCACTCCCAGCCACGGTATCCGATTACTTTCGTTTGACCGTAAACCGCACGTTTCGAAGTCAAACAATCGCATTTTCTCCTCATAATCCACCACCACCTCATCGGTATCTAGCGGTAGGTCGGGGCTGACGTCGGTTAACGTGACAGGACGCTGTTCGTGGAGCCATCCGATCCAGGGAACGTTGGGATAACGATTTTCGGGCCGGTATGGTGAATTCAAAATGCCACAATAGTACATATCGAAGAGGATCAGCGACGGCTTGCCCGTTTGCATTAGGCCAATCCAATCTGATTCTAAAGTTGTGCTTTCCGTGCGATTTTTATCGTCGTCTCGCATGCTGTATAGCAACCAATCCATATACTCGTTGATGTCGATGTAGACGGACGGTTTCGTGGAGTCACAAGTCTGCAGGTGCAGGACGAATCCTCGAAGAAAGATTCGTTTGACGTGACCAACCATTTGAATCTGATGAAGTGGTGAGCCTGTGAAAAACGGCAGACAATAGCTGCTGTTTTCCGGCGCCATACGGGCACACAGCTGTTTGTTGTTCTGGATGAGGTTGAAACTCTCGCTGTCGAGCATTTCCGTACAAGCTGTGCGATTTACGTAGCTAACAGGTGTTAACTCAAAATAACCTTTTTTCCTGGCGGTCATGGAGAGATTGGCGTAGCTATTCGTACGAATCCGAGGTATCACCGGTATGCAGATAGGTTCCTGCACAGGATTCATCAACTCGATCAGTGCAATGTTGATAATACTGGCATGGTTTACATTGCAATCAGTAGCCATTACCGTGGCATCATTCAAAGCGAAGGAAAGTAGATCACTTATCAGGTTTGCATGCAGTCGGTACAAGATTCATACACGACTTCCGCACTCAGTTTAACGTGTCAGATTGCATACTTACAATGACGAAACTGTGGCGCCTGCTACGAGGTCCATCTATGAAAGCAACCATTGCATGCTTTGGGACACACAGTGAACACAGAAAGAAGGTATGTAATTCGCTGAATATGTCATGCAAATTGCATACTTAATGGCGCAACATGGATAAATCAGCCCCAAAGTGTGCACTTCGTACGACAAACACTTTGTTAACGTATTATTCACGTATTACAGGATCCGTCACAGTTCTATCTATGATATAGGGGGGATTTTGGATTTTGGAACTATAACTGAGAGAGTTCTGTTGAAAGTTATACGATACACGAACAGGAATCTGCAATCGTTCTATCAAGACAGTTGGATGATATTCCATATTCCATGCACTTTTGTTTCCATTTGCCGTGTTTGTAAGCTATTATCTCACGGATAAGCTTTTATTAGCATAACGAAGGCATGCTTTAATATCCCGTGACTATTCCGGTAGAGCGAAAAAAAAAACACACACATTCATACATTCGACGGAATGCGGAATATTGATTAATTCTTCAATATATCACCCATATCATTCGGCGGAGATAATAGATTTGCTCGTCCCGCACATCGACGCGGGAAAAGAAAAACCGCACCAGAACAGTGGCCACCTGCGGCCCCGTGCGGCCCAATATCCGACATGATAAATCTATTTCCTTCCACTTTCGGCACGTCGCACGTCGCACGGGAGGTGCTGATTGCGTGCCTGCGCTCCAAATTGGAAGTATTTTCTTGTGTTTTTCTAACGCTTGTACTTCACTGTATGAGGAAACGCTAATGGGATGGATATGAGAAGTTTGTCGGTGTAGAATTTGCCTTCAAAACTCGGTTACTAAAGATTGTTGCCCGTTTCGAGTCGATCGAAAGTATACATACAGGCGCAAGAACAAGCGACATCTCTACCGACAGTAAGTAAATCAGTTTGTAACTCTGTCACTCGGTCGTCGTCGAGCGCCTGTTTTTACGGACAGCAAAACTTACGCACCTTTTTTCGCCGCCACTTAGTCAGCAATATTCTGCACCTGATTTGTGTCGGAACACTCACATTCCGTCACGGCGGGCTGAGGGCAAAAGTCAGCCATGAATCCGTTTTCTCCAACGTCATGCAAAAATGCGCCCTACCCGGTTCGTCTACGAGACGTGCCCTTCTTCGTAGCTAGTGCCACGAAATACTGCTCCGTCACGTGCATTCCGGTGTTCGTTGGGAAATGATTCGTCACTGGATGTTGGTTGCCTTTCCCCGGAAGGAGAAGTAAAAAGAGATGTTGTCTTCTAATGGAGATTTTTGTCTTACGAGAACTGCTTGAAAATTGATGTTACGCTTTCGTGGAGTTGCGAGGAAATTCGATGGGTTTTTTTAAGAATTTTGTTAACAAGCTGTTCTCGAGATGATGAGTTTGTTTTTTTATTTTTACAAGAGATGAAAATGATAGAGTTTCATTCCTAAGAAGTAGAGAAAGGGCTTCCAATGCTGATACAAATGAGTACTGAGGAGAATTTCATGATGTTTCGGTAAGTTAGTAAGTTTATCATAGCTAAACCTGAACACCGATGCTCCTGGAAACTTTTGGTTCGAAGTTTACAACATGCCGGCAAACGTTGCTACGAAAGGAGATTTAATCCAGCGACGATGGCTAGGGGCAGTCTGACAGATAAAACAAAACCTTTTCCAGAGCGTGCAATCTGATATGCTCATCAAACAAGCCGGTACCAGATGAACCAGTTGGTACGATTTTCGATTCTATCCTTTGGAATCTGAACTGAAGAACTTTTATTCACTTTCTCAAGATGCTCCGGGCAACGTACAAGTTTTAGCAGTCTTATTTTGTGCGTTAAATAACCTCAAAGCGCGAGAAATGTAGCAGATCAGCAACACCTGACGTAGCCTGAGGATGGAATGGTTTTGCTCCAACTGAAGGAAGGTTTCTTTGTCACATCCACATCCGAGCATTAATCCTATTCGATTGTTCGTTGCAGGGAAAAAGACTTGGCGAGAGACCGATATGCATAATAAATCACGAATTTTCATAGGAAAATGCAAATATTACGTGGAAAATAAATACTCATGAATTTAGATTGAAGAACGTAATCGCACATAATACGGGCCCACACGTCTTTGTTCATTTACATGCAAGGTGGTTTCATCGCAAACACCGAATGCAACGTTTGGAAAGAAATAATTTAGATATAGATATTCGTTTGGTTTTGCAAATTCCAAAACCCATTTCCACCGTAGTGAAAAAAGAGTGTAATTGAAGAAATGCTAACGAGACAGCACCCCACCGAATGAAGCGACCATCCGGCGAAACGTACAGGGCACGATTGTGTTCTCCGATCATTGCCGAAGAGCGAGTTCAACGTCCTGATTGGAGGTTTCCGTGGACAATAGTGGGCATAAAGTGCAAAGAAGATTAAATGGGTAAATTGTACTAATCCACCTAGCTATAGTCTATTATTATTATTGCAAGCTTTAAGACACATCTTGACAAGTAAACCTTCTCAAAAAGGATCAAACGAAAAATACTTAAAGCAAATAATTTATATATTTTTTACGAAATGTTCACAAATTTTCACTCGACGAGCCGTTAAATATTTACTCTCGATTGCTCTATCGTTCACTTTGCTTCTTCCGCCATCATCAGCCGATGTTCATGAAATGCGTACACAGGACAAACATGTCCGACATTTGAATAATTGTACAATAAAAACACACTTTTCGGAACTTTTCCCCCTATCTCTCTCTTTCGCTCTTCCAACACAACCACACAGCGAAACGAGACGGACGAAACGGTCGAATGTTTCTGTCAAAAATGTCCCGACCGAGAGAAACATTTTTCCATCCCAAACGAACACATTCGCAGCGAGCGAACGAGAGACACAAAAAAATGAACACATCCAATGGAATGACAAAATACCGAGATAGAAAAAATGTATCCGAGCACGACAAGGCCGAGATTGGAGCGGGAATGTACGCAAAAGCGGTAGATAAAAATTGAAAGCAAATCTAAATCTGGCCTCAGCAGAGGGGCGAAACAAGCGAAGTGAAAAGAAAGCCACTGGATTCGTTCGTTTTCCCGTCGCGTGCTTTATGACGGAATGTAAAGCATGGCACGACGAATGAAAAACGCACTGAAAGCGTATCTTCCCGGTTGAAACATTTCCACGACGCGACGCGACCGACTGGCATTTGTTATGAGTTTGAGGTTAGGAATCGCTCAAAAGGATGACAATATTCAATCGAACTCCCCGCGCTAATGCCCAACGTCGGGATCCTTTTTCCATGGAACTTTTTCATTGCCTTTTTGCACCGCAGGAATGGTGTGTGTACTGGGGAAAGATACCGCAAAATTTCAAGCCAATTGTTTGAACGCCAGTATGAGCAACCGACGGCGAAAGGGTTACGAGAATCTCGATCCCAACAGAGATCCAGATCGTTAACAAAGAAGCACTCCCAGGGCGTCCCCACGCCCAGCCGGGGGATTTCAGAGGCTTCAATCAGCAAATCAACCGATTCAGAACGAAGCGAGCGTAGTAAAGCGTAACGAGCGACCCATTTCCAGAACCGGCCTCCGCCCAAATAAGGACGCTCGACAAAAACGGATCAGCCAACTCCGGATCTCTCTTCGGCACAAGCTGTCCGAAGTGCGTGTCTGTGCGTTCGCTGTTAATTAAAGTTTATTCAGATGTTGTTCCGTTGGCGTCTTGTTTTGTTTGGAGCACCGTGGCAGCTTCGATGGCGAGGGCCGATAAAGGATATCGGCACCGGTCGGAGTCCCCGGGAGTCCGAATCCATTGGCATAAATTTAACGCCAGTTTGAAAATGAGGCTCTGATAAGGGTTTTCTCGTTTTCTCGTCGGGATGAGTCGGGTGTAGGGGTTGAGTTGAGGATTTAAATGAAATTGATTGCTCAGTTGGTGATTGGGCGGTGGGTGTGGCGCTCGCGAAAGATGTTTTAATGAAATGATGGTTAATAAGTTTGATTTTTACGACAAACAGTGCTCGTTGATTGATGGAACGGGTCGGTTAACAGACATTGAGTGGGATTGTGAAAAAGTGTTCCCAAATTGAGAATACAAAAATAAAGCTAATACACCACAAAGTATGCAATCCGCATGACATATTACTTAGAAAGTATCGATCAGAAGATATCTCAATGAGGAAACTTATTTAAAACTAGGAAAATTGAATAATTTACAATTTATTTGTAGTGTAAGCTGCATACATTTGAAATGTTAAAGCTACATTATGCCAAAAACTATGTAACACACTGTACAATATAATGACATACGTTTTACTATCGGATTATTACCAAGTTTAATTAGTTTTTTATTCCTGCTAGATATGCATTAAGCGTGCAAATAAATCGTTTCTAAAGCATTTATAACATCTTCGTGTGCTGCGAATTGCATCCGCCTAAAAGTATGCATTGTGTGCGATAAATGCTTTAGTTACGATTAATTGATGAAAAATAGCATATATTCATAAAACATGCTCATATAAAAGTAAACACTAAATTGATTCTATCAATTGAATTTGAAATTCAACATAATAACATACACCTCTATTTGAGCCTTCGCCTCTGGTCTGTCTGTAAGCAAGCACACGCTTTTCGATGCTACTAAACGCAAGTAATGCAAACTCATTTCATGTCATTAGGAGGAGAAGGATTTGAATGATAATGTGTTGTGATATGTGGAAGGTACGTTCGAAGTTGACTTTTTTGCTAATGCAAATAGATTTTTGTGTTTAGAAAGACGAAGCGCACCATTTTGGGATGAAAAAAACGAATTTTCGTATCACATTTAAATATTAAAACATTATACCACCCTTAAAAGTTTAACATCCACCAGGCGCCTCCATCAGTTGGAATATTTTTTTTTAATAATTATTAAGAAAGTTGAACGTTGGACAGTTTTCGAGGCTTTTGCTTTTCGATCGAATCGAACTTTACGGTACGTTCGAAAGAAGGAAATTATTGGATATTACTGAGCACGAATGTTCTATTCAAATCAGACAGCGACAGTCTGAAATCCGCAAGAATAATTGTGCAGAAAATACAGCTGAACGATGTGAAATCGTGGTGTTTTTCCTGCGCTCATATTATTTTTAGTTTTTAGTTCAAGCTAAACATTGATTTTCATTCCAATCGGAAGGAAACTTTATTCGCTCGCTTTCCTTCTCGAGATTCACGGTATGCGTATGTTTTTCTTTTCGATTTTTCCGATATCCATTAAAATGGATTGAAGATTATTGGTTCAAACTTTCCGTTTCCGTGTTAGGCGCTGTTTTTTTTTTGGTTACTGCCAAAGGCAACAAAGAGGACGATTTTACTTTTTCTTGATCTGCTACTGAATGCTACTTATAAACCGACTGAATCTCTCTTTTCTTCTTCTTCTCGCTCTCTCTCTCTCTCTCTCCCTCTCTCCATCCTCATAATCAGCGACTGATCTGCGCCGGGGATGGATTTGCAAGAATTTCGGGTGAATTTCTCTCACCATCTTCCGCGTGAGTGCGAAGTTTTGTGTTTTCTTTTCCGGGTTTCGGTCCCGCTGCTGCTGCTGCTGATGGAATTGCCGAAATAGGATTAGCGCGGAGCGTAAAATGTTTTCCTAGCCTGTGTTCGCCCCGCGTAATTTGGATGGGATTTTGGATGGCCCACCATAGCACGGTTTGGGCACGTGGTTCCGTGCTAAAGCTGGATGGGTTTTTGTTTTACAAAATATTGGAAAATAAAGGTTGGCGTGAGGTGGGAGGGGCTGAGAGGGATGATTTGTAATTAGGGTTGTCTGGAGGGCGTATTAAAGTATCGAGCACCATTTTTGGGAGGTTAACATTGAAATGATTCTCTCTTAAACTTTGAATTCGTCTACTGAAACCATTAAAATAATAACATTTTCGATAAAAATATAAAAGCACAATATAAAATAACTCAAATCCTACATTTTTCTTCCCACGCTTAATTATTCGAATCTTTTAAAATGAACCGGCCCCTGTCTATTCGCCGCCGTGCAACTCTCTCGTTTATTAATTACTTTCGCGAAAGCCCCAGATTGCAGGCCGACAGCGTGCTTGATTGATTTCAAAGTAGATTAACACCCCCGCACCGGACGGGAGGCTGGAGTTTCTGGGCGGAAGCTTTCGCGCTGGGCGTGGGAGAACTCATACTCGCTGGAAGAACTTTCGCAGCTTGCAAGGATCGGGCGAACCCGCTGCAGTACAGTGGGAGCCCGTGCGCTGCAACAGTGGAAGTGAAGTTTTCTATCATTAAACTTTTTAATGAATCAACAAGTCCATTTGGTTTGAGATTTTTCATCATGGACAACATCATCACTAGGACCGTTTGGTCGTTTCTTAGGGATTATCGGTTCACGTCATCAGGTCATCGAAGCATTACTAGACACAGCAAAAGATCTAGAGAAGCTTTTTATACTGTAAACAGTAGCTGAGTGATATTTCAATTCGGCGTTCTGCAATATTGATATGCTAAATCAAAAACCGATATTCCTCTTCTGCACCGACAAAATGCAGTGTATTGTGCCACAAACACCACTCGAACAGTCGAAGTAGCAAACATTTCACCTGGAATGTGCTCAACTCATTACAGGTAGCGCTTCAAAAATTAAAAGTGAAAAGAAACTCCAAGTGAAAAGGAGCCTATCGCGAGCCTCTCGCTCTTGTTCGCCGAACCGGACGCGCATCGATGAGCGAAACATTAAGCCAGCCGATCGGAAAGTATCGGAAAGGACCGCCGTGTTCAAGAGTTTTCGGAGCTTGTCAGGGGGGAAAAAAATGCTCAGCGGTTGGTTGGTTGGTTGGTTGGTTGGGCTCTCCCACAAGGGGTAGCGTGCACTTGTAGCGAATTTTTCACCAAATGAAGCGCGACACACAAAAAAAAAGAAGAAACCACCGAACATCGAACAAACCACCACCACTCACGGACGACGAACCTAATGAGGCGAATATTTTTAATGATTTCCATCGAATTATGCCGCAGTTGGGTGGACGTGCGCGGCACAGCTCATTCACCCCACGGAACGTGGGCTGAACGGGCCGGTCCAGCCCAGCACGACGAATTGCTCGCGTTACTTCCAGCGAATAATTGGAACATCGAGGTTGACGATTCGCTCGCTCCGGAGTCCTTCCGGTTACACGGTTGTGTGCCTTGTTTGGGTGTTTAATTTACGGTTGGTTTTATGGATGAGGAGCAGATTTTGTTGCTGTTTGTGAGCGGAAGTTAGGAGAGAACGGAGAAAAAGGATTCAATTTTTCACGCACGTTCAATTCAATTCAATTCAAACGGATTTTAGCATAAATTTGTATCATATGAAAATATTCATTAGGGATTCATTTACCTCAGATAATGTTAACTGTAAGAAATTTAAACATCTTTGAACACTTTTGATGAGTTCTAAAGGTTGTTATTTAATCAAAAAATACATTTTCAACCAGGTTTTAAATGTTCTTACACCCTTACTTATAAGACAAAATGAGCTCAAACATCCTGTCAAAATCCCGGTAAGCTTTTTATGGAGCTTTACGAGCGATGAACTGACAGATAAGGTGTTATTCAGGGCATGAGAAAGCATTGCTTAGTACAGATTGCATATTTACGTATTTGATCGTTTGGCCTTGATAAAACCCTCTATCTGAATGAATAACTCGATAAATCATGACGATTGCATACGTTTAGGCGTTTTTCTACAAATCAGCCCAAAGGTAAGCAATCTGCACGACAAAATGTTTACGTTACGGATTATTATCAATTTATTTGCTTATTTTTAGGTATATTATTCGTTATTTGTTTTCTATAAGTGGTGATTTGCTCTTCAATGCCAACTTGGTTCTACAACTAAATATGACCAATATTCAACAACCTTAATAAGATACAAAACCTTCGAAAGATCGTTTTACCCACTTTCCCCAGCACAAAATACTGGAGATACTTCCTGGATCGAATTTCTACGTGCGCACCGAACGTGAGTGGTTTGAAATTGTGTGCTAAATCGCGTTGGAAAGATACTTCTTGTGTCTGGGCGCTTCGGAGGCTTGGCTCCTTCAGTTCCTCCGGCTGGAGCCCATAAATACCCGAGACACCTATTACCGCCTAAGTGAGTGGAGTCGCGGGAGTCCTCCACCTCCGTCGTCGTCGCAGGTAAAATATTGCTGACGGAGGACACGAAGCGAGCGGGAATGTTTCGATTTTTGCCACCCCCACGGCGGACACAATCGGGGCGGAGGTGCGCGTGTATGGTAAAATGGTGCTGGTGACAGGGTTTGCTGCTGACGGTGCACGGTCGTGATGAGAATCGCTGGCAGGGAGCGTTCTCACCTCACGCTCGAAGCCGCTCGCTAAGGACACAAATACTGGCGCACCCGAAATCTGGCGTTGCCAGGTGTCAGCGGGATTTTCACTAACAGGCAATCCTCTTTTTTCGCCCCATCCCGGCACGAAGGACCTTCCGTGGAAGAAAGAAATTGGTCCAATTGGGCCAGTCGCCACGCAGAAGCTATCCCGGATCAAAGCCGCCCACAGGGGGAGGGGTGAGCTTTTGCTTCGGTGCAAGCTGGTCCTAGGCACCCCCCCTAGTTCGAGACCACCCACGAGGCACACGGTGCTTGACTGCTTCTTAATATCATTCAATTTGCCGGCTACACTGCAGGCGTACCCTGTAACGAAGGATAACGAGTCGAGTGCTGCAGGGGGACGGGCACACACACCCGTGATACGTGATTCTTGTTAGCCCTTGTGGGCGCATAGGGTACGGATCGCGTTTTATTCTTCCCTCTTGCTCGCTGTCCTCAGAGCAGATGGTTTATCGTGTCTGTTTTCGTGATTCGGGTTTGCGCGTAAGCTTCCAGGTAGGACGGAATAATTCACCCGGTACCCAGGTTGGCATGATGGCATGATTAGCTTTAGGTGCTATAACAAAATATGACCAATATTTAACCATAAATGATACAAAACCTTCGGAAGATCGTTTGGACCCACTCTCCCCAGCACAAAATACTGAAGTTACTTCCTGGATCGAATTTCTACGTGCGCACCGAACGTGAGTGGTTTGAAATTGTGTGCGAAATCGCGTTGGAAAGACACTTCTTGTGTCTGGGCGCTTCGGAGGCTTGGCTCCTTCAGTTCCTCCGGCTGGAGCCCATAAATACCCGAGACACCTATTTAGAGCAGATGGTTTATCGTGTCTGTTTTCGTGATTCGGGTTTGCGCGTAAGCTTCCAGGTAGGACGGAATAATTCACCCGGTACCCAGGTTGGCATGATGGCATGATTAGCTTTAGGTGGGGTGGGTTTCGAGCAGGGTAGGGCGTCCTCGCGTTGGTGACAACATGCAGCAGCACACATGTAGGTGGGATGTAACGCACTGCGCACAAAGGAAAAGCGGGAGAGTAATTGTTGAGTGTTTTGGAAGAGTTTTTTTCTCATTCTCTTGCGCTGCTACTTCGAATGTATTTTTGTATTTTGGAAGCATCTTGTGGGAGAAAGCGATGCTACCTTAATATCCATTTCTATTAAAAGCGTGGTTCGAGTTTAAGGGAAAATGGAAGAAAGCTTACAGTTGTCACTTAGAGGGGAATAACTAATTGTCGAATAACTTTGTCTGTAGAAATGATGTTGAATGTGTGTTTGTATTACCTGTTATTATGAAATAAACGGGCGTTTCATATTATTTTTTTTTAAATTATATTGAACTTGTACGTTTCTCATGTTAGAAATGTTGTTCCATGTTTGCAACGCCCTTACACTTTTTCATAATATTTCCTCCCATCCACAGCGATCCGTTGCGATGAGTTACATGCAAACATATCCCTCAAGCGTGCGTGTGTATGATAAAAAGAATGACGTCTTTTGTTTTGTTGTTCTGATGAAATTCCTCCGAAATTCATCCTGCGCGCGGATGGATGTACGCGCAAAAATTCCACGGAATGAAGTGCGTCAAAGCCGCTTTCTCTTAAGTCTGATGAAAATTTGTTCAACTCTTAGGAAACGTACGTTGGTGGGTCTGGTTGTTTTTTTTTTTGCTTTGTTTGGCGCTGGAAGCTTTGTATGCTTATGTAGATGCTTTACGAGGAAAAACACACTCGAGATGATCAATCTAGAACGCCCGAGAACGGTGTCCCAGCGCTGTGGATGAGTAGGATACGCGCTCCGATTTGTCGAGAATCAAGGCGGCACAAAGCGGCCCGTCAATTTGTGCACACCTTCCCGGGGGTTTGGCGAGGGCGACGAGATTGTCGTTGTCGGATTGTCGGAAACGGTGGCCATTTTCGACGCATAATGATCCTTCACAGGCGAGCGACAGGGCGATATTGTCGAGAACGGCGTGTGCAGTGTTGGTGATAATAATGCGAATGCGTGAATCTTGCCTGTAGTCGCACGCTCGCTCGAGGAGGAAGCTTACATTCGACGGAAGCTGGACGGAAGCAGCGTTTGCGTTGGCCGCACCGCAAACGGCGTTTCTGGCGTACCACCGACGTGCCGTCTTGCAATCGGCAATCAATCAGGAAATCTTGGAGACGGTTGGGCCGAGTCGGGCACGTTCCCAGGCAGGCCCGGGGCCCCCGGGGCGATGTGCAGTAAAGTGTGCTCAATTAGCCATTGGACCAAATTTCTTCGGCGATGGTGTAGCCCGACGGACGTTGAGGT
The DNA here is from genome assembly GCA_002091845.1 of Anopheles cracens. Lineage (NCBI taxonomy): Eukaryota > Metazoa > Arthropoda > Insecta > Diptera > Culicidae > Anopheles > Anopheles cracens. Next base: position 172,467 of record KZ071802.1, on the reverse strand, counting down.
ATGTTCGACGGTGGGCAATAGTAGGAGATTGTGTGGACAAGTGAGTTTTTTTTACAATATTTTAACATATGAAATGTTCTGGTTAATATATGGAAAAGAAAGGCTTAAGTGATAGATGCGAAGCGCCTAAATGTAGATACCTGCAGTACAGAATGAAAAACTTTTGAGCTTATAAGCATAACCCTTCAAAACGATAACATAATACTTCTTTGTTAAAGAAGGGAACTGATCCCTAAAAATGTGTGAATAAAACAACAAACTAACAGGTCATGATTTTAACGATTTTTAGTCTGAACTATGAGAGTAAGAATAGCTTAACAAACACTACATCTGAAACATTTGCTCCAGCGCCATCCCATAGTGCCCGTTTGCAAACGCACCGGCGGTGGTGGTGGCGGTCGAATAAAAACACTTAAAACATTTCTTACTAATTTGCATGCCACCGGGAGGGGCGAGTGAATGCAGTTCTGTGTGTGCAGTTGAGTAGATTTTTCGAAAAAAAATCCTTCATGCTACCATGGCAACACGTATATGTTTTGCGTTCGAGCACATACAGTAGGCAGTGTGAGTGTGTTTTTTTTGCTCTCGATTTTGCTTTACCCACTTTGTACCCTTTGGGACCGTTCCTCGCGATTCCTTTAAATGACAGGTTTTTCCCAGCATATTTTACCCCTAAATACCGCGCGCGTGGTGGAACGTCGGTGGGATAAATGTCAGCTTTATGTCTGCGAATGTGTACTTGCCATGCTTTGAGATAGTTTGTGTTCTGTTTTTGTGCTCTCTCTCTCTCTCTTCCTCCGCTCCATGTTTATGTGTCTATTTTTTCCCCCGTTCGATTTAAACAAAGCGAAATATATTCATGAACAGCCACGTCGGGCAGCATATTTGTTGCTCTCGAAACAACGTGCGCACGTGCATAAAATACAGTGCCCGAACCAATCGGCTAAATTTGTGCGCTAAAATAACGTTCACCCGGGTAGTTTGTAGACTTTTGGCAAATTAAAATTCATCCCTCAACGTATGCCCGATTCGTTCGGTGAAAATCATCCGTCCGGTGGTAACAAAAACTCGTTCCAGGAACAGGAGTTTTTTACTACCTCCACCGGCAACGTTGAAGCGGTCGTTCGCAACATTTTAATTACACCATAACTGTTGACAGCGTTTCAAACCACCGTGAGCGCGATGATGATGTGCGAGAATGATTATGAGAGATGAGTTTGCGATGGGTGAATGAAATTCCTACGCACCTTTTGGAGCGGCTCTTGGAGTTTGAAGTGGCCGGTGAAGTTGGTAAGCCTCGAAACAATCAATCATGCCCGTGTGGAATAAGTCAGCCATTTTGGGTTGGACCTGGTAAGGATATTACAAAAATCCATTAATAACCGTTAAGCTAAAAATCGTTTGTTTGATATTTATGCAGTGATTTTTAGATAGAGAAAAATTTACAATCAAATATTACGTTAGAATAAATGTTTCAAAACAATGATGCTTGTATATCTGATAAATGAAATAAAAGCAAGTATATCTTACGATATGAGCCCTCCGACATAGGATAAGAAACACAATTATGAGTCATGTAAATGAATATACAAATCTGTTTCAATGGATGCAAAATGACAAATAAGCAAAATACTCAAAGAGAATTAGTATCATAACTCCGGATTGCAGACATTCAGGCGTTCACATAATTCAAACTGTTCTACCGGCAAGCTTCATTAAAACTGCACAAAACTTGCGTTAATGACCGAGTTGATAAAGCGCTATCCATTCGAATTGCATACTTTTCTGTCAGTTTGTTATTCATATAGATGAAAAAAATAAACAAAAATCCCTTTCTACTCGATTGAATCTCTCATGCAGTGTCTCTGCTTACAACACATTACAATGTCCCCAAAATTAACCTGTTTCTGCCAACGGATTAAGCTGCAGAATGCATTCAAAGCGCTCCAATTGTCATTCCGCACATACACACAGTGAACGGGATAAACGATGCTTCTCACCAGTACAACACAAGACCCTCCCGTACTCTCCTTTGCCCACCTTGCTGTACGTGATGCGTGTGGTTTTGGGTTTTGCTGACGCTAGTCGTGGTACGGTGCTGTAGCACGGAAAGCGCCCGCTTCGATTTCGGAAGCCGCACTAGCGCTGCATTAGCGTTAAACGTCGTGCGAAGCATTTAATAGTACTCATTATCTCATTTTTTTTCAGGAACAAGCTCGATGGATCTGTTAAGGGCAAAGACTACGATGAGAATGTGGTTGAGTGGAACAATCTGTACATGCCCGAGTCTTGCTTCCGTTTGAATGAGATTCTCGATTCCGCGGCTAGCAATCAGGCTCCTGTTCAGAAGGTAGCACCGCCCCAACCGAGTACGTCCCACGTGCAAGTACAGCCTCTTCCGCCGGTGAGAAATCCACCTCTGCCACAGCCGACTCAGTACGTCATACCGACATCTCCACGCACGGTGGTTGACCAGATTGGTGCTGAATCCACGGAACGGTGGGATGCAGATGGGCACGATGATCGTAACGACGGTTTGCAGCCACCCGTTTACGATCTCCGCACTAACCGAGGAGGTTCGCCGGGAGTACCGCATGCAGGAGGACAACCGCAGCAGCCGCAGCAAAACTGGCAGGGATCGCTTCCGGACATCAACCCGGCCCACATTAATCTGGACCAGTTCAATGGACATGTCTACCCCATCCACACCGGTGGCCAAGTCTATGAAGAGCATGGAGCGGGTGGCCATTCCACTCATACCACAACCACAACCACCACCACCGCCGCCGGTGGCCAGTTTTCTCAGTACGGTCTCAACATCACGCAGCTGTTGGCCCAGATCGAGGCGGTCAACTCGCAGGTCATCACACTCAACATGCTGCTGGCCGGGATGGCCAGCAACCCAACCGCCTACAGCAACGCGAACGAGAACACCTGCCGGAGCGTCGTTCAGCTGCTGCAAACTCAAAAACGCACCCCGCAGCTCATCTACGTGCCGATCTTGATCCCGTACACCGAGGGTCAGTACAACATCAACCAGCCGATTGCGGCGGCCAGCAAGCCGGTTCACGAACAGCGCGCGGGTGCGTACCGAGGCTAGCCGGACTGTCCGGGCTGATAAGGGAGCGAGCGAGAACAGTACGATTAGGATGTATGTTTTCGCTTTCCGAAGGTGCACGATCAGGGCCGATGGGAAGGGAGCGGATTCTTAGTAGTCTGTGCGAACCAGACGTTTTTTTTGGAATTGAAATAAATGATAAGACGTGCATGTGGAAGAAGATTTGTGTAGTTGAGAAGAGGAATAATCTGTATGTTGGAAGAGTTGCTTTGTTGTGCGTTGCTTTATCAATGTACTGTCCACTCATTTGCTTCATTTCGTCCATGTTATTGCTGTATTTCAGGCTTAAAATATACGCCGGTAATGCTCAAGGGCAAGGTCCTACGTACCCCAGGTGGTGGGGTGTATTCTCTAC
>KZ071802.1:128993-150785 GCA_002091845.1 Anopheles cracens | reverse complement strand
CTATGTTTTGCATAGCTTTTGTGTTTTTTTTTGTGTTCAGCACAATTGAACGCCTTTGTCAAAATATCACAAGAAGCTCTTGAATACGAACAGCGTATTCATATAGTTTTCAAAATTCATCAACCCATTCGAGCTTTCCACTATTCGAAGTGAATATTGAGTGTTTTATTATTAAATTAAAGCAAATTTTCACGAGCTCCGGCAGCATGCCCGTGTGCAAATTTCCGTTCATTTTATTACCCAACCCACGGCGAGCGCATTAAGCACTCCTCCATCTCCGTGCACGGCAACAATGCTTCAGATTTGATTACAAAACCGATAGATGTCCTCTCCAGCGGTGACACCCACGACGGCGATGATGACGATGATCCTCCCGGTTGGCGCGATGTGTAATCCGTTCCACAAACACCTACATCGTCCGATTGGATGCCGCTGCAACGGCGCACGGACGGATGCGTCATAAATTTTGCTCCACTGCCTGCGCTGAGAGCACCGAGAGCGTACGAGTCGGTTGGTGATTGACGCCACTAACACTGACTTTCAGTGGATCAATTGAAATTGGCTTCCCCGTGGCAGGGATGCTCGCAGGGAACATCAAACGCGCTTCGCTGCTTTACTGGCCAACCCGGGCCAGAGGTAAGCAAGTCTCATAAAGCTGTTTATATCCTCATCCTCATTCCAGAGGGACGAAAGTGCTGACCGGTTTCGGGGTTGTACTCGATTTTATGTTTCGTGAATATATGCACCGTGCGCGCTCTAGTGCTTACGTCGGCTGGAACGGGTCGTCCCGTTTCGATGCACCGATTCGCTGCATTTTTGATACAATGAAGTCCACTCAGCACGAGGGAGGGCGGCGAATGGTGAAAGAATGTGTCTGCATTGTTTATAGTTGAGCAAATATTGCCTCCCACCGGTTCCGGTTCGGCTCGGAGCGGTCGGGTTCTAACTTTTCCCGCTCGAGCCCCGAACCGATGGGAAAACAATTTTATCATTCCGTATTAAAAGCACTTACCAGCTCACTTAAGCGTCGTTTTATGACGGTGCGATGCGGAAAATCAACGCTGCAGAACGGCTGGCGTCGTGGCAAAGAGCAGCAGAGCAACTAAAATAAGAAAAAAAAACCCGAGTAAGGTAAATTTTATTAGAAAGTACATTCTGCCGACTCACGCGGTTCGGACCAGCGCGCTGGTCCGGTAGGTAGGAACTTTCACGCCGGGTTTATCGTTCACGAGCGGGACGAGGTGACGATTACATGTTGCGGTTTTATGCAGATAGTTTGCTCTTGGAGTACGACCCCAATCGGAAACGGTTTATGGTTGCCTTTTTGCGGTTTGCAATAAGGATGTAAATTTGATTCAATCAATCTCTTCGATGAGTGGAGAGATATCGTGCGAGAGTGTGGACAATATTAAGCAGGGTTTACCACTGTTAAGTAATTGACAGCGCAGGCTTTTCGCTTCATTCAAATTATCAATTAATCGCATGTGCTGTGCTTATTGCATACTTTTGGGCGCAAACGCTCTTATAGTTATAACAAAATGGTAAATTTAGTTTTTCTTAAATATTTTTTTATAAAGAAAGTTTTTAATACCTGATGCTATAAGATAACTGATGTAACACAAACTAATTGATGTATAACTAATAAAACTTCTTAGTAAAAACCTTAACTTCTGACATGGTCCTTCCAGCCGGATTCCCGATCGTGCCATCAAATTCACTTTGCTTCTTACCCTATACAGCATAATGTAACGATTTGACGTCAAACAGAGCTCTTCAAGTGCTTAAGAATTCCTCTGGACAAACCTAACCCCCCTATTGTCGCCCCAGCAGTGTCCAAGCCTGCTGCAGCGGGGGTCTACAGTGAAGCACAAACCAATGAAGGATTGCTCCAAATGACCAGCCGAGGTCGGGGGGTAATCTGATCTTCCGATTCTCGACCGCCAGTATCTAATGACACTTTCCGTAATCCGTTACAACACACCGTCCCGGTGGTGTATCATCAAAGGAATTGCAGTGTATAAAAATGAACAAGAGAGAGAGAGAGAAAAAAAAACGCAACCACAGAAACCCAGACCAACCTGGAAATAGCTCCACCTTCACCGGCGCTGATCGGAAAACGCTTCCGATTCGCCTTTGGTTTGGTGATTTATGAAGATTAAAGAGCAACCGGAACGGGACGTTCGTTAAACCGGTGTCGGTGGCGTCGTAATCGATTCCGAGAAGAAATCGTCGGTGGAGGAGAGATCGAGAGAGAAGCGAAAACGAGCAAGTCGGAAGGAATTTAACTAGCGGCGTACCGGATGCAACCGTTCGTTCGCTCGTTCGCTTTAACCTTCCTGAACGCGCTGGTGGTACTTAGTGTCCCCAGCGTATCGGTTGAGGGACCGGGTCCATTATTGCCATTGCCGGGGCTGAGCGGACGATTTAAATCGACCAGCCAGCCTCACACACCGCCTCCGCACGAAGGATTGCTACTGAATTACTGGCGGTTTTCGCTTCGCGGTCACCTTGCTATCACACCCCAGTGAAGGAAAGATAATCTAGCAGCAAGCAGGCACCGGCGTAAGGTGCTCGGGAAGGCATTTCTTTCCACCAAGACAATCTCTCCTTCGGGAGTCACTTAGGAGTGGAAATGGGAGAGAAAATGGACAAGAAATTCCCAGCCAACTGGGCTGAAGTTCGATGTCCGACAGAGACCGCTGGCGGTTGGCTGGAGTTTGCGGTTTGGTTCGCGTACGTTGAGGGTGAATTTTAAAAAAGGTGATGCTGTTACCGGTTCCTCACTCCAAGAAGATTACTTTAAGAGAGTCCTGAATTTGTGGCATTCTAGAGTGTTTTGGAACTATTATTTTTCCAAAAGAATATTTGTCTGGTTGTTTCGCTTTCAATTTAGAGGAGAATATGTTATGTTCGAAAAAGACATATATAAAAATAGAGAAAAAATAGGTTAATCGTTAAATTGTATCGAAAAAGCTCCTCGAAAGTATCTAAAAGACGGAAACTCGTAACAGAAAAGATAGTTCCAGCGAGCACTCCGCACGCCCCATCAAAACCGGTAGCCCGGAGTATCATTAAAGATAACCGGAAAGGCACGGAAAGGGAGGCACGATAATGGCCGGCAATAATGTGGAAAATTTCAGCCATCCAACTTTCGAAAGAGAAATAAAACCGGTCGCGAGTCACAATGTCAGCGACGGAAATACGAACGTACTGGGTCTGCAGTCGGATGTCTTGATGGCTGCTCGGTCGTTTCGCATCCGCGGATGAAAGTGCGCACTTCCTTACTATTTCAGCTCCTCTCCATGGGGCGAAACGCCCAGAAAGAAAAACGGGCCCGTGAAAACAAAAGGGCGACAGTGTGGCTCCGTATAAGGTGAGTCCGCACCGGCGATGAGGTGTGCCGTGCGTAAAAAATTGCACTTTACGGACGGGAAGTCATTTCGAATTAATAAAACATTAGTAGTTTTCTCACTCGCTTTCTTTTGAGCGTGGGCTGCGTGCGTCTGCTCTCCCTTCATTCCATTTGTGGAAAGATCACACCCAAGGACGTGGAAGATTTCGATAGATCGTAAATTTGAAACAAAACTGGCCCGCTACTCTCCACTTAGAGGCAAAAATAGACACCGCCCCGGCTGTGAAAGCGATTGCTCGTTTAACTCGTGCCCGGGGAAATGGATGGTAAATGGGGAAAGTTATGAATAAATCATGTTGTGCTAGTTTTCGGGGGAAGAAAAGATGTACTGTATGTGGTTGAGATGGTTGTTTCTACGATAAGATTCAATTTGCACTCTTACCTAAAGTAATAGGTGTTTCATTTCGGTTAAACTTTACCCAACGTTGCAGTTTCAACATATATAGGATTTTTTGCTCATAGCTTCATTGTATAGAATTACGTAGTAAGAACAAGTTGTTATTAGAATCTTAACAATGTGAGTGACATCTTTTACTTGTCTCACTTCTCACTTCTCTTCAGGATATCTCTTCTTCGTTCTATGAAACTTAAACATGAACAAAACAATTTTGATATATATTGCATACCTTTAGGCGCTAAGCAATAGATTCAAAGGCCTTTTCGTGGTATTTCCTAGCTAGTGTTAGGAACATTTCATTTTGAACACTCCTAAACCCTTTGTGGGACTTCGTATATCGCACTTCCACTTGCACACGAAATTCCCTTCATTAGCGGAACATGAAACAATCGCTCTTGAACGGCACAATTCCCAACCTTCAACCGCGCCTTCACATCACAGGGAAATGCCGCATGGCCGTCTTTGACTCGTAAGGCGTGCGCGGTTCATGATCCGACACAAAAGGACCTCCATCATAACCGACCCCACCCCAGTCCACGCGCGCCCGAAATGTCGACTGTATTTCAATCAATTATGATCAAAACACTCCCCAAAACGTACCTGTTGTAAGCTTTCCACCCTACCGATTGTGTCAGAGTGCACAGCGATCCCGGCACACGGCCCGCGCGTTAGTTGGCGAGCGTAATTTGTTTCCTGAAACGCATACCTAACCGCCTTTTGTGCCGGTTGAACATTAACGCGGCGAAGCCCCCCTTTGCACTGTAACAGTTTGCTTTCCGCGCGCGTTGTGTGTATGAAGATTTATGAATGCACGGCCGTTAATTGTTGTTACCGTCGCCGTCGTCGTCGTCGTCTCGGGCCGGCGGTTTGCGTTTTGTTGCGGTAAAGCAATAATGTAACCTCGAACCGGCCGTCTTATAGCCACCGATCCGTTGGCCCAATGCCTGATTGGCTTGCCTTCGCAGCAGCCGTACTACACGCTTTGCTGACACGAATGTTTGGCCTCCTTTTCGAGTAGGGGGTGGGAGGGTTGACACACGTACGCGGCAACTGACGGCATATCCTTCCGAGTGCAACAAAAGGCTCTTGAGCGTGTGCCGGGTGCGCTGCTGATGAGCTGGCACGGTTTTGCTGTCATCGCTCGATGAAGGTGTATCGGCTGCCAATACCGGCGAGGATCGTTCGTTAGCTAAACTAACTCGGCTCGGGGGAATAGCCGCACCGGAGGATGATGACTCCTTCAAGGGTTTCCCTAGTGCCATAACGGCGCCAGAGAAGCGAACGGAGAAGTGAAAGGTGATTTATGGGATATTTTAATTATTGATTGCACCACCACAGGCTTGATGGGGTTATTTGCTTGTTGGGTGTGTCTTGGGGATGGGCCGATTGATAACGACATGCAAATACGGACCCGTCAGGGCGTTGGCTGAAGAAAGCACGCACAGCTCGAGAGATTCAACTTTCATTCCGTTAAGTGAAGGATATGAAAACGAGGAAAGTGGCTGGCAGTATTGAAATATTAATTTTAATCAATAATATAGTTTCGTTTCTATGAAAATGATTATATTTATTAGCGTATATCAAGTTTGGTTGATCTGATTCTTTTGAAAAACATTGCCCTTTTGCATACATTTAGGCGGTCCAAACCACTTTTATCGCCTTATTAATGCTTTATCTATTCAGTATCAAATACTTTAATGACTGGGAAGTATGTGAGCGTATGATTTAATCAATTCTGCTTACGTTTTTTGTGTTTGTTCTAGAGAATCATTGACACCATCGAATTGCATACCTTTAGGCGCATATTAGCTCCATGCGCCGGAACGTATATAAAACGCATGATAAATAGGTATATTTACAATCAGAATGAGCGAAAACGATGTCCTTACTAAACGTTTCTCTAAACATCATCGTATTGAGCCGTCCAACTCCATCTGCTCCGCGGTCAATATTGATGCCGGTCCATTCGGCTCCAAATACCTTCATAATAGCTTTAAACGCAGTCAATGTCCATCGTGCAATCGGCTCCCAGCTCCTTATATTTGTCTGGAGCGCATAAAACCTCGTCCTCGCACCGCTCCTTTCAAACCAATCCCATCATAAAAGCCGTCCATTTCCGTTGCGTTTATTGCGTCCCTGGAGACGCGTTCGTCATCTCACACGGCGGTATGTTCGCCGTCGCAATCCATTAGCCGTAGCCGGGATCGGACGGCTCGCAGCGCATTTACTACCGGCGCGCTCGTTCGCGTCTCGCCGTAATCGGGCGTACCTAGGAAACGCTTCGAAGGCGTCTCCGCCCCGAGACGGAACATAATAACATCTCGTCCAGCGGTGGGGGTTAGCCGAATAAAAAAAAACAGAACACAATAAAAGTTGTATTGGTTCCAGTACATCATTCACATTGCCATGGCCCACGGTGACTTTATTCTCGACAATGGCCATTGTGTCTGCTGTGTACTGGGGCAGGGCTAGCTAAACGGTGCTACTCGTTAAAAGTTGCGGCAGTAAATTATCGGAATGACCTATATCGGGAGCATCCCGCAGGACGATATTATGACAGGTTTATGATTGAAAACGGTAAATTTTTGGCATTCCCCTGCTGCTTTGAGACGGGGGTGACAAAATGGACCAACTCACGGGCAGTTAATGGGCGATTTTCGACAGGGGAGTGGGGAGTGCTATAACACCGATAATGATTATTGGAAATTCAATAAGGAAGGGACTCTCGGGAGGCATCCGAGCTCGATTCACACTTGGTTTGATTGGTGCTCTCAAAGCACGTCATTAAAATGGATGCTTTAAACTCTCACGTACCTGGAGCTGGAGCACGCTACGTGTGCAAGTTACACGTCAACCGCCGGGATCGGAAATGGAATAACTCCTTGATCCAGATCCGGAGGCGAATTGAAGAATGCATTGTTTGCCCGTGCTGCATGCAAACGCTAGCGCAGGAAGGTAAACACAGCGCACCATCGAGCTCGGCCCGGCAACGACACAGACGGCGCTGTGACTGCGTATTGTTCTTGCAGCGAGTTGCAGCGATGCAGTTGTCACCGGCACTGATGAAGCAAGACGATCCGGGCGCGTCCGTAAACATGGAAACACTTTGACAAACACGATGGATAAGGAACGAACGGTTTCTCCTGCTCATTGTCGACGGCATCATCAGGAGCGGCAGCAGCAGCAGCAGTAACGCCTTGGAAGAAGCTAATCGTGTTGTTGATGTCTTATCATTATTTTATGTTCTGTTTACATTCCATTCCATTTCGTGTCTCGTGTTTTCCCGCACGAAATACTGCAAGGGATCGTAGCGTCCGTCAGGCTGTGTGCAGGAGACGATATTCTGAAGTCCTGCCGGCTGGCGGAAGTGAGTCGTATTTGGATAGAACGTTTGAGGAATTTTCAAGCGAACAAAGCGTTCGACAAGAGGAGATAGTTTTCTGGAGGTGAAATATGTTTGCGAGGAAATGAAGCGAGTGCAGGCAAGGAGGAAGTTTGGAAGGAATGTGATGAGTTTTAACACAGCTTGTTAATGTCAGTGAAATGTGTTTCAGGAAAATTGTCTATCCATAAGCATTTGTAGGACAATGTGAGAATCTGTCGATGTAGTATGCTAGGGATACTGGTTCTAAGCTATAAGTACTCCGAAATCTCCTGGTAACGCTATTGGCCTATTCAGTTAGCATAAAGATGTTTTAATTAGATAAATGAAAGAAAACGTGTATTTGTAACTCTCGTGTATTTAACGTATAATTATGCCAAGATTGCATACTTTCAGGCGTTTTTTAGATTACGTAAAATTACGCCATAAAGGGAGGGAGAGAGAGCAGAGGGCTAGAAAAAACTTGACGAAAGTATAAAATAAGATAAACGCTGGAGCGGATTGTGAAAAGATTTAAGAGGCGAAAGGACGAGAACAGCGAGCCGGGCAAGGGGCTAAAACTTTTTTGCACCACGCGGGGGCAAGAGCGTTTTATGAAGATTGGTCATATTTTGGCCTTTCGTTCGGTGAGTCAAACCCAAAACGACGGGACGTGGAACGTTTCGTCCGAAAAAGTTTCAGATTTAAAGATGATTTTGTGTCGAAATGATTTTGAATGAAGGTAGGACGAAGAAAAATTCACACAAAACACAATGCAACCGTGAAAGGACACACTGTGCGAATGATCACACGTGACAAATATGGCGTCGGGATTATTCACAGATAACTGTGCAGAATGAAATCGAAAAAACGAATCGTTCCGAGTCCGGTGGTGCCGTGTTGACAACGTTATAATTTGTCCAGCTTTGGCAATTGTTTTCCTTTCATTTCGGGCCGCTTCTCGTGCTCGAATGTCTCTGTGACCGGACCGGTGTCGACAATAAAAAAAACACGCCCGCCATGAACATGAATACGGTAGAGTCGAAAAAAATTACCATCCCATAAATCGTGAAATAAAAATAGCCTTCAACAACAATAAAACTCTCCTGGCTCGTGCATTTGCATGGGCATTGCGTGCGCTGCTGTGTGCGGGCGCATGCACGCACGGTTTCGAGCCTTCCGAACGGTGCGAGAGGCAAATTGAACAACGAAAACAGATATCAGACTCGATTCGGATTCGGTTTTTGCTCCCACTGCGTACCGCGGACTCCGGGCGTTCGGTGTTATTTATTTATGCATCCTTTTTTCTTCCTCTCTCGTCGAATGTGCATGCCGCTGTTACTTGCGGGTTTGTGAAAAATGAAACTTAAACATCGAATTCGACGCACCGAACGGCAGCCACCGGGAGGCGACATCGGAAACAGCAAAAACCACCCGGCCAGTAATCATAAAGCTCACTGGGTTTTGCAGCAGATTCGATCAAAAAATGGTTTTACAACAGTGTTTTTCCTCTCTCTCTGTTTCGCTGCTAGTACTTGCAATATGCGAAACGAGCCGAGAAAATCTGTCAGCGGTGTTATTACAAAGTGGAAGTTTAATACGATTTCTTTGTCACGTTCGGTCCGATTGTTGCGACTGATTTGGAGGGAATTGGATTGGTAGCCATACATTGTTGTGCGGTCTGTTTCGATTTGTTGCAAGAGATGTTCTTTCCATGGTGTTTTATTGTGGGAAAGGGACATTCGTTGGATTAATAATGTTGATTATTGTTAGGAAAGTATAAAACTGTTACGAAATGACAGTTGAAGTTTAAGGTAAGATAAGATACCGATAATATGTTCAAACAAACTGTTGTTGATTCGTACGTCGCATGCGTTGCATACTTTAAGGCGTTTTGGAATCTCTTAACAGGTAATTGTCATTAAAAAATGGGCTAATTATTAGACATTGCATACTGTTGGATTGGCCTAAGAAATTTGCGCCTAAGAGTATGCAATTTGCATTACACCGATGCCTAAGAAATGTTCTAATATGTTCTAATTTAAAACATCATAAAAACATCACAGTCAGTATGCTCTTTTGCCCTTATAACAAAAATAGTTGCGCACTTCAAAACTCACACCGCATCGTGATTAAAATTGCGATAAAAGCGTGATCCGAATCGGCAGGACGCATGTGGCGACCGACACGGCGCCTCATTTTCGCTCCCTTCCGTGCGGCCAATCTAGTTGCCCGTGAGGTTGAACGTGATGAACAAGCGTATTCCTTCCGGTGGCAGCTCCTTCTCCGACGGGGAGCGAGAGTTTTCGGTTCGTTAAGGTTACACTTCTCAAGCAAAACGTGCTGTGCCCTTTTTTGTTTTCTTTTCTTTTTCCCCTGCTGTTTCATGCCATGGACGGGGAAGCATGAGCAAGGAAAAACACACGTAGACTTCAGCGTGAGCGTGGAGCAAAACAACGCGCAACGCCACTGCAGCAGGGTGCGGCGAGTATTAGCATACTTAAAATGAGATAATTAAAAAACTTTTGCATATTAACGCAGAGGCTGCAACAAACCGGGCGCGCCCGCGAAAGAGCAAGTTTTTCACGCCTCAGTAATTTCGGCGGAAGCACTTGCTCGTTCCTGCCGTTCGTGGCGGTGGCAGAGTAGAACAAGGAGCAACAAAAAAGCGTTCTGCTCATCATCATTTAGTGCAGCTTCGGGACGACACAAACGCGCGTGGTTCGGCTGTGTTCTAATGAATACCTGAAGGAGTCTCGGGCGGGAATGGTTGCCCCAGTGTTGGTGCGATGTGTGCAGAGATTTTTCCGAGAATGCCACTACTAGATGCCTTTTTCATATCTGCATGCTTTGTCTGGGAAGGAGCGCAGGGTACGATTGAAGAAAGTGGAGCGAAGGGACGCATTTGATTACGCTTGTAATTTCATACGTGTCAGGGTGGCGTGGAAGCAATTCGGTTCTTGTCGAACCTGGTACTAATCCTTTGCCGAATGTGTGTAGTACGAGGTCGCTTAATGGGAGGGGGTAAAAATGGCGTGGTTAGCATGGCCAGAAACATGTATTTAACAAGCATAATTAAAATTCAAACCCGGATGATGTACTTGTGTTGACCGTTTAAGACATACTTCTTATTCGATTTTTAGTTTTCATAAGACAACTGTAATCATATCTGATACATTAGTATAGCCCTAAAGGAATTTTAATACCATGATCACAGTACTTATGAAGAGAAAGAATGTATAAGAGACTATGTAGCGTTTTAAGCGTGAATAGTGCATACTTTGCGGCGCAAATGATCAAATCAGCCTTAACATATGCAATCCGCATGACAAGTTGTGTCGAACGACATCTAAAATAGATTTGTAAGCCAGGCTATAGTTATTAAAACCCCCCAAAATAGACTATCATTTATATAGGACATCATGAAACATACCATGACTAATTTCGCTTTTAATTAACTTCAAATCTCCTTCGCGGAAAGCATTCCGATTCATCGTTCTGTTCCATCCTACACCGTGTCAGACGCAGCAGCGAAGTTAGCAAAGTCTACCAATTTGCCGACGGACTCTCGCATCAGCGAACGCCTCCGTAATGGATGTGTCAGACGCAGCAGCGAAGTTAGCAAAGTCTACCAATTTGCCGACGGACTCTCGCATCAGCGAACGCCTCCGTAATGGATACACGTTTGCCTCGCCACCGTCCACAATGACAGCTAAGTGTATATCAAATTTACCTTCACCGAAAAACTTTCCTAAACAAAGAACCACCAGCAACCGGTGCCGTTGCGCAGGTATAGTTTTGGCAGCTCAAATTTTGGGTCAGAATCAGAGCCTGGGCCTGGTTTCGAGCGCATGTACTCACGGCTCACGGAGCACAGCAAAAGCCTACCGTAGGAGAAAAGCGGCCAAAAAAGCATAAAAGATCAATTTGACTAAAAGCACCAACAGTGTACTGAGTGTATGGGCGTTTGCCCGAAGGAGAGAGAGAGAGAGCGAGTGAGATGCTGAAGTTTTTCGGCAAACTTTCGTCCGATGACTGTGCGGAACGGCTTGGACGAGGCACCGCATTGTGCTCCGTTACGAAACTGGGGCCAAAAATTAACATTTCGGCTAATTTAATTACAAACTCAACGCAAGTGAGCGAGCCTGGACCGGGACAGTGAGGAAAAGCTGCCTTCCATTACCGTGAACCAGGTGAAAATCTGACGCCCAGAGGGAGGCACACGGTACGGCAAGGTACTCACAAACAACGCACCCAACGAACCATCCAACCACGATAGATTCGGACGCTTCGGTTTCCGGGAATGTGCTTATCTCGAAGGCTCCGTTGCATGCACCCTGAGGTGCATATGCACCGTACCTTTTCACCAGCACCGTGACACTTTCAGAACGGACGACGTAGCGTGTGCCCTTTGCAGCCCGCAGAAATCGCTCGCTCTCCCGGTCGGATTGTGCCGGAGAACACAGCAAACAGCTGGGGGAATGCATCGCCCACCGCTAATCGGGAACGAGCGGGCGAGATATTTACATAAAATCCAACAGCAGCAATTTCGCCGAGCGCCCTCCCAGGTCACCGAAACTTTGCTGTGTGTGAGGGTGATAATTAATAAATGATTATTCATGGCATTTTGCAGGCGCGAGAATCTTTCTTTCTTCGGTGGGGGTTAACATAAAGGACGGACTGGATAGCAGCTGCTGGAAGTTTCTAGCGTAGTGGATGAGAATTTGCTTAAATTGTTGATGAGCACACATTGATCGTGTGGAAAGCGCTGGGAGAGTGGACGTATAAATTGTACAAATTAAATTTGGTTAAATGCTATCAGAATATTTCTTGGAAGATTTTTAGTGTGCCGATAAGCTGGATGACCTATATTTTGTGAAATGAATAATGCATAATTTGAGACGCAACTTTACATTATAAGCTCAAAAGTATGCTAACTGCACAACAAGAGCTATATGAACGCTTTATTTGCTCAGCAAAGCATCAAAGAAAACGCCTTAAAGTATGCAAATGACAACACGTGTTTAGTACGACCAGCAAAGTTACGGCTCAAGCTTCCGAAGGGAAATTGTTCTAGAACAATTGGAAAGGCTTCGAATTGGGAATCTTATTGTAAAAACAGCCTATTTCGTTATTGCTACACATCGTATAAGGAATTGTTCTGCGGGCTGCATACTTTAGGGCTGATATTGTAATTTTGCGCCCGAAGGTATGCAAAGTGAACTAAAGTAACATTCTGTTAACGATTTATAAGGAAGAGATTGCTTGCGGAAGCGATTTAGAGTTATTATGAGTAACCCCAAAATGATGAACGTATTTATGACTAGTACACATTAGCCTATTCTTGTCGATGAGAATGGCATATAATGTCAACTATCAGTGCGTGACGTGACAAATATGTGTACGGTTCAACTGTCATTGATAGCTTCCACCATCCAATCGAGGAATCATTCGCACTGTTGGCTGAGCAAATCAACTGACATAGCTATACACCATTCAAGTCACACATGAACCACATTCACCACACTTCGCAAGTGTCTGCAGTAATTCTCCTCTCAGTACCGACAACCAACTCCCGCCTTTCCCACCTGACCACCCCGATGAAATGCCGATTTTCCGCCTCATATTCCTATCGAATAATAAATTTGTCTGCGAATTAAATTTTATTCAAATTTATGGCCACACAGGAAATTATTATAATTGCTCACGGGCACGGCCTTAATGCGCGTGCAGGCCGACCTTAACTTTGCCACCGGTGCCGGGGCTTGTTGAATTTGCATTCGGCATCAGAAGGGGGATGAACATCCCCCTTTCGGAACGTGTGACAGCAGCTGTGACCGTGAAAACCGCAGGCCATACAGACACAGGCCACCCTTGAACCGTTCCGTACCTACGGAAGGAGACACTGCAGCGCTCGATGTCACGGAAAACTTCGATGCGCCTTGCATGCGGGTTGAGTCGAAACTTTTCCCGACCCAATGCCTTTGCCGTTTCTGCGAGGTTATTCACTTTTAATTTGTTTTACAATAATACGTACAATCGGGAAGGGTGTAAAATCTCAAGCTCAACTTTCGCGCCATTGTTCGCGATGATTAAAACTGCATGAAACGATGTTGTTTCTTTCGATATTTTGCAAGCAAGTTATGTTCGCGGTGCTGTAATCCGTGGCGGTGTCGTAAATTGGGACGTGAACAACGTGGAAAGTTTTCCTCGCTGGCTGTGATTTGTTAAGCAGACGCCCGGAATTCGAAGTGCAATTTCTTCCCAACCTGGTGGTGGTGTTGCCGCGGCAAAATGGAGTGAAAGATTTAAGCGCACCCGGACGACGACTTTGGCAAGCGCGTATGGGCGCCAATAATCCCACCCCGTGTGGAGTTTATGTTTCACTTTCTTCCATTTGAATATTTTCACTGGTGCAACGTCGCCAGACGGTGCTCCGGGATGGGAATAAGTTCTACTTAACCGGTTTTTTTTTTTTTTTTTCTCGCCCTCGTCTGGAGCCTCACCCTCGTTTTGCATGGAAAATCTTTATTTGTTATACTGCGCCGAACCCGTGTTCCGCTCGGTTCTAAGTGGTAAGTTCGAAAGTGAAAGTTTACGCTAATGCGTCGTGGCTGTATGTTCGTGAGTGAGTCTGTGAGCGTGGAGGAAGAAAAATGGCACTGCAGAGACGACGTGCGTGAAAAGCTTTCTGAAGGTTTGCGTGTTAAATTTGAACTGAAAGTTGTTTTAAGCACATTTAAGATAAGAATTACCAACATTTAGAATTGCTTGGCTTTATATTTTTGTGAATTTTTAAAAATAGGAATAAATTTAAAGACTTTTCCAACTTTATTTGATGAAATGATGGATGCATGCAATACAAGAATAAACAGTAATAGAACAATAACTGTTTATGAATCTTAATACAGCAATGAATTTAATTTATTGGAATCCCTCACATTTAAACAATACCTAGAACACGTAAATAGATGAGCTAGTTCAAGAGGTTAATTATTGCATGATGAAAAAATATTTAAAAAAGGAAACAAAGAGGATAACAATCGAAATACACAAAAAGTTGGAAGAGTATAGCAATATAATCAGCTATAAAACAAGAAAAATCTTATTACATATAAAATTGTAAGGAACAAAAATAACTTACATACTACAATACATTAATAAAGATGAGCAAAAACACTGGCAAAGAAACGAGAGTATCCCAACGAACTATCAATATCGAAAGCTCTCTCATAAGCTTTCTCGTCTCCGATCAAACACTTCCACGCTGACTTGGGTATGATGGCCAAATCGATGCTTCAAGTTCAATTAGCAAATGAAGTTGACGCAGATTGACGCCAGCAAGTGCGTTCGAAGTACCGATGCCGGGCTGGGTTCGAGAAAGCCCGGAACCCGGAACGGGAAACTTTTTGCCCACAAGTCAGCCAATGCATGCCGAACCACGCCAGCGGGAGGTTAATAAAATGAAATTACACAACCACAACAGCAAATTACGGCCTTCGGGACCGCTCGCAATCCGGGCAAATGAGCAGATTTTGTCAAATATTTACCTTTTCCCAGCCAGGGCCAGGCACACAGCCTTTGCCTCATGCGGGAAGTGACGTTTTTGCTCGTTCTCTGTCACTCTCTCCCTCTTCTTTTCATCCATTGGTTTGTCCTTTTTTTCGGGGGGCTAGCACTACGAATCGTTAAATCGTTTTGGACACCCGGTTCTGGTCGTTCGGTGCGCTGGTGACGTTCACGTCAAAGTCAACATCATCATCGTCTCGTCGGTGACTCCGCCACGAAGGAAAACACACTCCGCCAGGTTTTGCATGGAAAATCTTTATTTGTTATACTGCGCCGAACCCGTGTTCCGCTCGGTTCTAAGTGGTAAGTTCGAAAGTGAAAGTTTACGCTAATGCGTCGTGGCTGTATGTTCGTGAGTGAGTCTGTGAGCGTGGAGGAAGAAAAATGGCACTGCAGAGACGACGTGCGTGAAAAGCTTTCTGAAGGTTTGCGTGTTAAATTTGAACTGAAAGTTGTTTTAAGCACATTTAAGATAAGAATTACCAACATTTAGAATTGCTTGGCTTTATATTTTTGTGAATTTTTAAAAATAGGAATAAATTTAAAGACTTTTCCAACTTTATTTGATGAAATGATGGATGCATGCAATACAAGAATAAACAGTAATAGAACAATAACTGTTTATGAATCTTAATACAGCAATGAATTTAATTTATTGGAATCCCTCACATTTAAACAATACCTAGAACACGTAAATAGATGAGCTAGTTCAAGAGGTTAATTATTGCATGATGAAAAAATATTTAAAAAAGGAAACAAAGAGGATAACAATCGAAATACACAAAAAGTTGGAAGAGTATAGCAATATAATCAGCTATAAAACAAGAAAAATCTTATTACATATAAAATTGTAAGGAACAAAAATAACTTACATACTACAATACATTAATAAAGATGAGCAAAAACACTGGCAAAGAAACGAGAGTATCCCAACGAACTATCAATATCGAAAGCTCTCTCATAAGCTTTCTCGTCTCCGATCAAACACTTCCACGCTGACTTGGGTATGATGGCCAAATCGATGCTTCAAGTTCAATTAGCAAATGAAGTTGACGCAGATTGACGCCAGCAAGTGCGTTCGAAGTACCGATGCCGGGCTGGGTTCGAGAAAGCCCGGAACCCGGAACGGGAAACTTTTTGCCCACAAGTCAGCCAATGCATGCCGAACCACGCCAGCGGGAGGTTAATAAAATGAAATTACACAACCACAACAGCAAATTACGGCCTTCGGGACCGCTCGCAATCCGGGCAAATGAGCAGATTTTGTCAAATATTTACCTTTTCCCAGCCAGGGCCAGGCACACAGCCTTTGCCTCATGCGGGAAGTGACGTTTTTGCTCGTTCTCTGTCACTCTCTCCCTCTTCTTTTCATCCATTGGTTTGTCCTTTTTTTCGGGGGGCTAGCACTACGAATCGTTAAATCGTTTTGGACACCCGGTTCTGGTCGTTCGGTGCGCTGGTGACGTTCACGTCAAAGTCAACATCATCATCGTCTCGTCGGTGACTCCGCCACCGCAGGTCGAGTGAGAGTTTTCTTTTTGCGCTGCCCTGCCCCGGTACGGTACTCATCAAAACTGACTGACTACTCGAGTCACCGGGGCGCCCTTTCGACTGGTGGGGGCCGCCAACCAGCTAGACCCTAGACCGAAGGTTGCATATTAAGTGGATTTATCGGCGGGAAGGATCAGAGCGTCATGCCGGCTGGCGAGGGAGTTGGAACGGAAAAGAGAAGAAAAAAACACACACCAGCAGCAACACGATGGGAGTTGGGAGATGCTGAAAGTTTTCCTTTCATTTTCATGGTGAAGATTGACGAAGTGTAACCAACACACTCGCTATCACTGAGTATGTGTGTGTGTGCGTCCCGATTCTGACGTTGGTCTCAGACCAACCGAAGGCAATGTGTGCGAATGGTCGTGTCTGTAGCTAATAAAAACGTTTCTCAAATATTGGACGAGTAACCACACCGAATATAACCTGGCAAACACATCCATTCCGGGCTCGATCGAAGCCGGACGGTGCAATACGGTTGATCTAGGTGCGATTCTGGAATGGCAGGATGTAAGAAACTACTTCATGGAGGAGATTTTATAAAGGTGTTTTTCCTCCACAAAACTCTTATTAGAGTAGAAGATTTTAGTAGCAGACTTTAGATTTTTGCATTGCATACTTTCAGGTGTTATCAACCAAAGATACGCCAAAAAGTATGCAATCCGCATTGCACCAAATCATGTACAATGCTTCAAGTGCGTTTTATAACATGTTTCACTTTGTTTTTCGCTTTGTAACACTTGCTTGACGGCTCATATTTTCCCTCATTGGTGTTGATTTAATGATTCCTCGAAACGCATTCATCAAACCCTCAAGACCCACTGCAATGTGCATGCGATGGATGATGCCCAACATTTCACATTATCCGGTCATGATATCGCACGAGTCAATACGTACCATATTGTTGTACTTGCAGCTTCTGTCCCTCGTAGAAACCGCTCGTGTTTCCTGCACCGCGTGAAACGTTGATTAATTCTTCAAAACTCATCTAATCCGGTTAACTCCGTCCGGTCGGTCCGTCGGTCGTGCAGCAGGGCCACGACGCCTGGTGGGGTGGAAACAAGCTCGTAGGCGCTGCGTTCCCGTATAATCATCCCGCTCGGGAAACACAGGATCGGACAAGCACAGGCAGAGAAAGGCACACAAAAAATGACCTAAAGATTATCTCCGCTGCCAAAATGGCGGGCCCCCGTAGATTAGTGGAAGAAAAATATGCGTGCCCCAGATAGTTGGCATTTCCAGCGAACCGAATAAAAAAATGCGTTCACCATTCCATTCCGTTAGACAGTTCCCGCGGAAGTACTTCATCGCGTCGCCGGTTCGGTTCACAGCTCGTTTGGCAGGCGGTCGGCGGGCCCTGTGGAAGCGTTTTTTTTTTCTCTACTTATTCCTAGTCGCACAGCCTTGTACGCCAGTGAGAGCGAGACACCCGTGTTCATCCGGGATTGCAATATGTAGTTTTCATTTCATTTTTTTTTGTTCATGCCCTTTTTTTTGGCAACCGGTTCGCGATGATTTGAATGCACGAAAAAGTACGCCCTGCGCCCCGTGAAAAAGCCGCGCAATTGGAGCGTAAGCAGAAGTTAGCAAGTGCCCGGTAGTGCCTCGGGCCCGGGTAACAAATGGGCTGGGAGTCAGGCACGATGAAAGAGCGTAAAAAGCGTACGGCTTCCGATCACACGGCCATGGGTTGAAATATGGCGAATTTTCCCCGGTTACAGGCCGGGTTTCGGGTATGGGGAATAAATTGGTCAAAAGTTTCGAATCGTGGCAACCGCAAGTGTGTGTGTGTGTGCCGGATGCCGGTGTCCTTCGCTCCGCTCGTGCGTTGATTGAATGTGATGGTGGGTCGGCTTTGGAAATTGAAGCCGCTGGGAAGGAGTTCGCACGGGATGCATCGGAATTGAGTGTTTTTTTGTTGTTGGTGCAATGAAAAATGGGAAGAGGGTCAACTTTCCACCGTAAAGCTGATGCATATGAGTGAGAGCTTTCGAACGGAAATCGGTCGGTTGAGTTCGCTTCAGCTGGTAGGAATAATTGGTAGGTGGAGCAAATAATTTGCTCTGAATGTGTCGACCATGAAGTGACTTGAAAATTGTGTGATCTCATACAGTCTGTTCTGAAATATTTTCGTCTTTTCGAACACGCATCCTCTTCCCGACCTCGCATACTAGGCCAACCGGTTGAGCCGCCTTGTTTTTCCTTCCCGGCTCATTAATTATCGTTTCAGTGCCATTATCATTTTCATCGTGGTGGGGTGGAAACAAGCTCGTAGGCGCTGCGTTCCCGTATAATCATCCCGCTCGGGAAACACAGGATCGGACAAGCACAGAAAATATTTAAATTATTAAACTCTCTTCATAAACAAGCAAACTAAACAACTAAATAAGTACTACTCTAATAAAATGATGTATAACAGTTAAAAGGTAATAAAAATGAATGTTAACACAATTGAAACACAAAAAGAGCAAAACTGAAAGATAAATAAAGACATAAAAAGTAAAGGCAACAAACAATTAAACAAAGCACTATAAAACTATCAACGAAACCCAAAGGTACAAATGAAACGACTAAAAACAGCTGAACCTCTATCTAACCCAAGCTACGCGTTTAGTTATAATTTTAATTCCAATAAATCGCTTTCGATCGTGAATGATACAGCCCTGTGACCCTCGACCATGCCCAGGGTGGTCGAGAAAACATTAATTTTTGACAATTTCCATCCAGCGAACCGAATAAAAAAATGCGTTCACCATTCCATTCCGTTAGACAGTTCCCGCGGAAGTACTTCATCGCGTCGCCGGTTCGGTTCACAGCTCGTTTGGCAGGCGGTCGGCGGGCCCTGTGGAAGCGTTTTTAGAACTGAGGAACGCGGGACGGTGTGTGTATGTGTGGCTTCGGGTGCATGCAGGCAGCAACATCGCAAGGTTCAATGATTTCAAATGGGGGAATCGGGTGAAAAGTGTTGTTTTTCTTCCCATGGGGGACTGAGTGGGGAGCGGAAAAGTTTTTGCATAGATTTATGCCAGCGTAGTGATGTAAGCGCGCATGTAATGCGCGGATGTGCATCGTAAAAAGTTACTTGACGGTAAACTCAAGTGGTCGGAAGAGATACGCGTGAAATGTGGTAACATGAAAGTGATAAACAAGCCAGAGTTATGATAATAGAGTGTTACACAAAATAGAAAACTTGCAATAATAAAATCATACTGAGCAAAGGGTAACAAGACAATACAATCAACGTAAGAACAATATGAATACAGACATGCTAAAACATAAGATTAACAATACAGTAGAGATAAGCTACAATTTGTTTTTTATGCATGAAATAAAACTTCTAACAGGTTTTAAATTATATATGTGATTATATATAGGATATAGAAGTTTGAAAAAATATTTAAATTATTAAACTCTCTTCATAAACAAGCAAACTAAACAACTAAATAAGTACTACTCTAATAAAATGATGTATAACAGTTAAAAGGTAATAAAAATGAATGTTAACACAATTGAAACACAAAAAGAGCAAAACTGAAAGATAAATAAAGACATAAAAAGTAAAGGCAACAAACAATTAAACAAAGCACTATAAAACTATCAACGAAACACAAAGGTACAAATGAAACGACTAAAAACAGCTGAACCTCTATCTAACCCAAGCTACGCGTTTAGTTATAATTTTAATTCCAATAAATCGCTTTCGATCGTGAATGATACAGCCCTGTGACCCTCGACCATGCCCAGGGTGGTCGAGAAAACATTAATTTTTGACAATTTCCATCCAGCGAACCGAATAAAAAAATGCGTTCACCATTCCATTCCGTTAGACAGTTCTCGTGGTTTTGTGCGCCGGATTAACGATTCTGTTTTCCGTCCAAATGTTGATGGACGACGAGCAGGCTGCACAGCTGAAGCACCGGTCAACCCCTTTTGTCCGGCTGCAGTTCGGATCAATTCAACCGCACGCTCGCACACACACACACACACGCTCGCACACCCGCGCATCCTGCACGATGGCGCCGCAGACTTCCGGTGCCAAAAATTTCGATCCTTCGGGCCAATTCCGGGCGGCAGCAACCGGATGCAGGGAATGCCACGCAATGCAACGCTTGACTCGGTGCAAATGGCGTAAATCTCTCCGGTTGGCATCGCATCGGGACCGGTGCCGCAAAGATTATCTCCGCTGCCAAAATGGCGGGCCCCCGTAGATTAGTGGAAGAAAAATATGCGTGCCCCAGATAGTTGGCATTATGTATCGTTCGTTCCTCTGCCAGCTTCTGTTTCCCTTTGTGTGAGTGAGAGGAGAGAAAAGGCGGCGCCGATAATATACGAGCCTGAACGGACAATCTGTTCTGTTTGCGTGGTCGCAACGGTCAAGGCGAAGAGTGTGGATCATAGTAGGCAAGATGGATGTTATCGGTGAAAAGATTACGTGGAAATTTGCAATGATTATTGTTCAAGGTTCTTTGTTCAAGAGAGCCAGAACAGGGCCGAAGCGTATGTTGGATAATATTCTGTCGTGTTTTTTGTTTGTTATGGGCTCGGACCTAACTCAGGCACCATGTTGTTGAGATGGTACGATGATGAAGTGTACTGAACTACTGACTAAGAAGATCAATATTGCTGTTTATAAATGATAAACTTTATCACTTTTTTCAACAAACAAATCTAAACTATTTGTCAAAAATGATGTACGGTTTCTTAAAGTAATTTGCATACTTCTAGGCGCAAATTGAATGTATCAGCCCAAAAGTATGCAATTTGCAGATCATAATAACTCTTTGAAGAATAATAATAAATTTAGTTGATAAGCTTGATCAAAGATTGTCATCTAGGAAAGAAGACACTGAGGTATTTCTATTCAGCTAGCAAATATATTGATGGGTTAACTATCTTCGTTTCATAATTCAATTCGATTGGGCTTTAAGACTCTCCTAAGATAATCTTTGTAGCAGGTATCTACATCTAGGTGCTATGGACCTAATAAGTATCATTTTGAAACAATTACTTTCTGGTCAGTTGCATTATGTTAGGCGTAAAATACCTTATACGTAGAAAAGTATGCTGTACTCCTTACAACGCTCTAGTGAGTAGATTACCAATCCTGAGAAGAGGAGCACTATCATGAAACATTGAATAAACACATCTCTTTTAGTTTTCAACACAATCAAACCAAGAAGATTCCGAACGCAAGTAGTGCTTTAAAAGCAAACTCCCTCTACAGTAAAATCTCATCGTTCTGCTGCAGCTTCTTCCTTAATCTCATCGTTTAGTTTAAGACCGTAACCAAAGAGCCCATCAAAAACTTGACGCAATGCACCGAAGAGCGAGACGATTCCCAAGCGTACACTTCACCGGAAATCGATGAATATTTTAATCCATTTCGAAATTCCTCTCCCGCAGTGCCGGTGCTGGTATGTTAATAATTATTGCACAGAGTTCGAGAGTGCCTCGTCGTATGGGTGGGTTAAAGGTACACCGAATGCCATTGCCAGCCACGCA
>KZ071802.1:93957-124629 GCA_002091845.1 Anopheles cracens | reverse complement strand
CTCTTTTAAAGAAGTGAAATTTTCCAAGCCAAAAAAGGAAACAAACTAAAACCATCCACCGGGAACAAGCACGCCAAAACATCAAAGCGTTATAATTGTGTTTTCGTATAAATTAATTATGGATGAAAACTTTCTGTGGAAACCGTCGTCCGTCGTCGTTTCTTGTTCGCCCACGAGCAGGTTTTGTGAGTACGCGAGTGAGTGCGCACGACGAATTGTGCTGCACATTAAAGCGTAATTTGTTTATGGTTCCGGTCCGGTGTAGTGGAATTCATGCATGGATAGGTTTGTTTGTCCCTGGCACGTAAGTGGACGCACGTCTAGCCACACGCAACGATGTTTGAAATATTTCTGAACTCAAATTCGGTACAACAAGAGTCGTTTCTGGCAAGATTGTAATGGACCTTGAAATATTCTGTAAAGTATCATTCTAAGAGAACTTTTCCTCAAGACAAGTGCAATGGGTCATTAGTTTGTTGTCAGTGTCTGAACACGATCTTCCCATGACTCCAGCAGGAGCTGGACTCGGAATTGTTCCAACCGTGACGACAAATGTCAAGGTGAAGCAGAACAACCCGAACCAACTCCGGCACTTGTCACTTTTGTTCGCCTGCTCTGAACGCCAGCGTCTGGAGACATCGTCCCATCTGTCGACTTCGATGCTACCCAAAGGGGACAATTACATCCAACGGGAGAATGGATTGCTTCTTTCCTGAACATCATGTCCACCACGGATGTTTCAATCGCAACAACGTTGTGGAAGGGAAAGATGGAAACTTTCAAAAACCCCCGCCTGTGAGAAGCGGAATGTTCCCGGCGGAGTGAATCTGCCCGGAAAGAACGCCCCGTCCAGTCGTGTCTCCAAGCGCGATGCCCGATGGCGAGCACGGTGACAGTTTAAGCTGCTCAGCCTGCTCACGCAGACAGGCTGCAAATTTGTGTCCCCCAGAGGGTGGTCGCACTAGGCACGGGCACTAATGGGAATTTCGGAGCCGGAGCAGCCACGCCACCGGAAACGAATAAAAGCTGCCGCACGACCACCACGGCCGGAGCGATTCATTAATCAAACCGTGTCCATTAATAAACGGGATTTGGATGTTGTTTCCCGGGGCGGTGTGTGTGTTTTTTTATGTCGCACGTGTTTCCGAGAGAAGAAATTGAACGTACAATGTCGCTGTGGGGGCATCCCCATTAAGTGTCGCTGTCAGTTTGCGTCTT
This sequence comes from Anopheles cracens, assembly GCA_002091845.1. NCBI lineage: Eukaryota > Metazoa > Arthropoda > Insecta > Diptera > Culicidae > Anopheles > Anopheles cracens. The sequence continues at coordinate 123,411 of KZ071802.1, read as the reverse complement.
GTAGTGCTTTCGGCGGTGAAAGATGGTTTCCTTTGTGGAAAGGAAAAGAAGCTTGCTTCCTGTTCCTGTGGTTGTGGAGCGAAAGCTGTAGAATGGTTTCAAAAACTGGTGCGTCTGAAGCGTTCGTTTCCGTAAACTATGGGATTACCGGCATCGAAAAGCGATTAGAAGTTAATCGCACGATCGGTGGGGATAATCGCGATGAATATGAAATCGATGCGAGAGCTGCCTGCTGCAACGCAATTCTCCAAACTCAATAGTTTATCGTCGCCCTGAGCGGAAGCCATCTGGTGGGGCAGTAAACTACTTCATGGAAAAAGCATTATCCTCCCAGCTGCATCATCATCGGAACCGGCGTTGGCAAAAGTTCATCCTCGCAGCGAGTAATCGCCGCTGTAATCGTGAGACTCCGCTGCCCGTAAAATGCATTACGAGACGAGAGAGTCAACAGAAAAACGCCCGGCAAAAGTGTAAAGTTTGGCAAACTCCTACCGGAAACCTCAATATGGGCCCGGGGCATAACTCAAAAATAATAGTTTTAATTCAATCGCTTTTAATATGGGAAAGATTATTGGTCGGACTGGAGCTGGTCCAGTTTTGGGAATCGCGCAAGTGTGTTCGTTACGATCGGTTGAATGCAAACACAAAAAAAAACACTGGATCCTTTTTCACTGGGTATTGAAAGGTTTGTGGTGCAGTTGGGTAGAATGGGCTAGCATTTTGAGTGTGCCATAAGGCAAGCAAATAAATTCAGATGTCTGCGGTCCGTGAGCGCTTTATTGAAACTGTGGATCGCTGTCTGCTTCTCCAATACTTTATAGGTTTTTGGTTCTTTTTTTGATACATGATACAGTTTATTAATATGAGTTTTCAAGTGGTTTGGCACATCGATTGATTTCTGCTATTCTTTTCTGAAGATTGAGACTCGGTTTAAGCTAGATAAAATTGAAAATTTGACTTACGGATTGCATAAATTTAGGCTATTTGAGTAGTTTTACTCCCCGCCTGTGAGAAGCGGAATGTTCCCGGCGGAGTGAATCTGCCCGGAAAGAACGCCCCGTCCAGTCGTGTCTCCAAGCGCGATGCCCGATGGCGAGCACGGTGACAGTTTAAGCTGCTCAGCCTGCTCACGCAGACAGGCTGCAAATTTGTGTCCCCCAGAGGGTGGTCGCACTAGGCACGGGCACTAATGGGAATTTCGGAGCCGGAGCAGCCACGCCACCGGAAACGAATAAAAGCTGCCGCACGACCACCACGGCCGGAGCGATTCATTAATCAAACCGTGTCCATTAATAAACGGGATTTGGATGTTGTTTCCCGGGGCGGTGTGTGTGTTTTTTTATGTCGCACGTGTTTCCGAGAGAAGAAATTGAACGTACAATGTCGCTGTGGGGGCATCCCCATTAAGTGTCGCTGTCAGTTTGCGTCTTGTAGTGCTTTCGGCGGTGAAAGATGGTTTCCTTTGTGGAAAGGAAAAGAAGCTTGCTTCCTGTTCCTGTGGTTGTGGAGCGAAAGCTGTAGAATGGTTTCAAAAACTGGTGCGTCTGAAGCGTTCGTTTCCGTAAACTATGGGATTACCGGCATCGAAAAGCGATTAGAAGTTAATCGCACGTTCGGTGGGGATAATCGCGATGAATATGAAATCGATGCGAGAGCTGCCTGCTGCAACGCAATTCTCCAAACTCAATAGTTTATCGTCGCCCTGAGCGGAAGCCATCTGGTTGGGCAGTAAACTACTTCATGGAAAAAGCATTATCCTCCCAGCTGCATCATCATCGGAACCGGCGTTGGCAAAAGTTCATCCTCGCAGCGAGTAATCGCCGCTGTAATCGTGAGACTCCGCTGCCCGTAAAATGCATTACGAGACGAGAGAGTCAACAGAAAAACGCCCGGCAAAAGTGTAAAGTTTGGCAAACTCCTACCGGAAACCTCAATATGGGCCCGGGGCATAACTCAAAAATAATAGTTTTAATTCAATCGCTTTTAATATGGGAAAGATTATTGGTCGGACTGGAGCAAATGTGTCCACTAGAACGAGACGCTGGGTGCTGCGGAGCCACACTCATACTCATTTGTATTTAAATTGTATATTGTTCGCGGATATTCACCACGTTGGGAGGAGAGGTTGCAAAGAAGACGCTACGAGAGGAGCTTTAAAGAGAGATTTGCTCCGGAATATTGCACACCATCACGTCACACGCGCAGCTGGTGCCTGCCTGTTCATGAACAAGCGTTTTTTTGCTCCAATTTTTGCCGCACACAGCACACTTTGATTACTTTGCACGCACACATGACGAAGGTGGCGAGATGTTTCCAGCGAAATGGAAGCTTTTCGTTGGCGAATGAAGAAAATTGATCGCCACCAAACGGATCGGAGTTTAGCTGCACAACAAGTGCTTCTGAGGGTGTAACGTTGGAGAACAAATTGTTTGATGTAAGGAGTGGGAGTGATTGGTTTATTTGATAGCAGTTTGAGGCTTTTCTAACGAAATCTGAGTATATTGGTTGATTTAACTATAGTTTTCAGATAATGAAAATTGATATGATTGAAATTTTCCACATTAGTTGAAATCATCATTGTGCGCTGAAACATGATGTTTACTTTGTACAGGGATTTTGTAATGCAATTTGTACATTTTTGGGCGCAAATTGAATAAACAGCCCGAAAGTATGCAATCTGCTCAAAAAAACATTATTGAAGACGAAGTGTGTGTTGAACGAATTGCTTACTTTTGGGCTGATATATGAAATTTGCGCCAAAATGTATGCAATTTAAAAATGACACCCATGTAGTATTGATTCTTTACTAACATTTCATATGTTTGTTTCATACTGAGGTGTTAATGCTGATTCATTCAAGCTTCGTTGTTATGGTTGCAGACAACAGCATAATTTGCTCGGTTAAAAACGAACCACCACTTGCTCATCCTTCCCCATATGAAAAGCGTCCCATTTCACTTTCACCCAACACCAAAATTACATCCCTACCGAAGTAAATTGCATTCCTTTTCGATCGATAATGAAGCAAAGTTATTAACGCACAGCCCACGCGTCACCTTCCCGCCTGGAGAACAGGGGTCAAGATTCTCACCCAATCAAGACATCCAGAGAAGGCACAGGAACGGTGACCGAGCGTCATCGAATCGATCCGTTCCCAAAGAAAGACTCTATTTCAGCTTCAACGGTACAACACTCCATTTAGAAACCCATCACAGTGCCGGCTCCCTTCGTCACGTCACGCGGCCAGGTGTGCAACATCTCCCGGAGGTGCCGGCTAAATTTGTCACCTCGCAGCAAACGACGGCGGCCACTTTCCGCTTTTAAGGAAGCAGCAAACGATGTGCGAAACGTTAATGAGGTTAATTATTTAACGTCTTTTATTTAATTATTTTGTCCTTCCCGTCCGTTTGCAGGTTTAATGATGACAGAGCGCGTATCAGATTTAGCAACGGTGTGGGTGTGTTTTTTTTCTCTAGAAATTTCTTTCGTTTTGCAAGTCGCTTGATTATCAACCGGACCCCGGTTCGTTTGATGGAGCGGAGTGTTTGCGTCGCTTACCCATTCGGGCAGCTGTTCCATGCGAGCGACCATGCCGTGAGATAACAACAAGCGCACTCGGGTGAAATGCACGCCGAAAGGGGAAATGCCAAACGCCATTAGCAAGTCCGTGCCCATAATCAGGAACATGGTAACATAATCAGGGCATGGGTGCGGGTTTTTTATAAACGTTTAGCTCGCTGCGCTCCCGTCGTAGAAAGAGGAGAAGCAAACATAAAAGCTTAAACGACACGCGACCATGACTTTCAATGCAACACAGCAGCAGCAGCAGCAGAGTGACTGCATAATTATTTCAAAGGCATCTGGTTTGTGGAGAGCAGGATTCGCGCTTGAAAAAAAACACACACACACACTTCAACAATTACGCAGCAAATCGCTAGCAAAGGTGTGGTAGAGCGGAAAGTCCTTGCAAAGGTGTTAAAGCATTACACAGACACACACCGCACGCCAGAACGCGTTCGCTTTCAGCTGTAGCGCCTCTGAATGGGGTCGAGAGTTCAGCCTCTGTTGCCTATTCATACGGCGTTAGCAACGGCCGCGCAAAGGATCAAAGGATTTGCCGGTTAGCGGCAGCCCTAAGACGCGCGATGGTGATGGAATTCTGCCGAACTCCGTGGCTTGCCCCCGCCGACTGACGGGGTCGTGTCTCGGCTAACTTTACGCCTAGAGGTATGCAATACATGTGTATTTTTTCAGCTAATTGCGCTAATATTCTTTTACATACAATTTTCTCGGCAAAATGCGCCGCGTTAACTTGTTTAAAATAGTAAAATATGAAAAATAATATTGATGCCTGCTAAGAGTTTCAAATTCACATGTTGTTGTCTTTAGACGAAAAGTCATCCATCCAGGACACAAACCTGCAGCTTAGAAAAGGGTATCTCATTTTCTTACTAACGCGTTATTAATCCGGCTAGTAAGTCGTAAGAAGGCTAGCATGACCTCGCATTACAAACAAAATGGCATATTATTCGTCTGATTAGTCAAATTGGCGCCACAAACGAATTCTACAAAGTTATGTTTTGCGTGAAAAAGAAGTCAAATGATCTTCCTTGCGCCCCACGGGAAGCAAACAATTACTACGAAATAATGTAGCCAATTTGTGAGTCCGCGAGCGCAAGTGTTTCATTTCAAAAGGCGCAAAGAAAGACTCTATTTCAGCTTCAACGGTACAACACTCCATTTAGGAACCCATCACAGTGCCGGCTCCCTTCGTCACGTCACGCGGCCAGGTGTGCAACATCTCCCGGAGGTGCCGGCTAAATTTGTCACCTCGCAGCAAACGACGGCGGCCACTTTCCGCTTTTAAGGAAGCAGCAAACGGTGTGCGAAACGTTAATGAGGTTAATTATTTAACGTCTTTTATTTAATTATTTTGTCCTTCCCGTCCGTTTGCAGGTTTAATGATGACAGAGCGCGTATCAGATTTAGCAACGGTGTGGGTGTGTTTTTTTTCTCTAGAAATTTCTTTCGTTTTGCAAGTCGCTTGATTATCAACCGGACCCCGGTTCGTTTGATGGAGCGGAGTGTTTGCGTCGCTTACCCATTCGGGCAGCTGTTCCATGCGAGCGACCATGCCGTGAGATAACAACAAGCGCACTCGGGTGAAATGCACGCCGAAAGGGGAAATGCCAAACGCCATTAGCAAGTCCGTGCCCATAATCAGGAACATGGTAACATAATCAGGGCATGGGTGCGGGTTTTTTATAAACGTTTAGCTCGCTGCGCTCCCGTCGTAGAAAGAGGAGAAGCAAACATAAAAGCTTAAACGACACGCGACCATGACTTTCAATGCAACACAGCAGCAGCAGCAGCAGAGTGACTGCATAATTATTTCAAAGGCATCTGGTTTGTGGAGAGCAGGATTCGCGCTTGAAAAAAAACACACACACACACTTCAACAATTACGCAGCAAATCGCTAGCAAAGGTGTGGTAGAGCGGAAAGTCCTTGCAAAGGTGTTAAAGCATTACACAGACACACACCGCACGCCAGAACGCGTTCGCTTTCAGCTGTAGCGCCTCTGAATGGGGTCGAGAGTTCAGCCTCTGTTGCCTATTCATACGGCGTTAGCAACGGCCGCGCAAAGGATCAAAGGATTTGCCGGTTAGCGGCAGCCCTAAGACGCGCGATGGTGATGGAATTCTGCCGAACTCCGTGGCTTGCCCCCGCCGACTGACGGGGGGAAATTATTAGCAGCGTTTTGGGAATTAGCGCGTGTGAGTCACAAATCTATCGGAAGCCGTTGAAAGGTAGAAGCGACGAAGGTGGCGAGATGTTTCCAGCGAAATGGAAGCTTTTCGTTGGCGAATGAAGAAAATTGATCGCCACCAAACGGATCGGAGTTTAGCTGCACAACAAGTGCTTCTGAGGGTGTAACGTTGGAGAACAAATTGTTTGATGTAAGGAGTGGGAGTGATTGGTTTATTTGATAGCAGTTTGAGGCTTTTCTAACGAAATCTGAGTATATTGGTTGATTTAACTATAGTTTTCAGATAATGAAAATTGATATGATTGAAATTTTCCACATTAGTTGAAATCATCATTGTGCGCTGAAACATGATGTTTACTTTGTACAGGGATTTTGTAATGCAATTTGTACATTTTTGGGCGCAAATTGAATAAACAGCCCGAAAGTATGCAATCTGCTCAAAAAAACATTATTGAAGACGAAGTGTGTGTTGAACGAATTGCTTACTTTTGGGCTGATATATGAAATTTGCGCCAAAATGTATGCAATTTAAAAATGACACCCATGTAGTATTGATTCTTTACTAACATTTCATATGTTTGTTTCATACTGAGGTGTTAATGCTGATTCATTCAAGCTTCGTTGTTATGGTTGCAGACAACAGCATAATTTGCTCGGTTAAAAACGAACCACCACTTGCTCATCCTTCCCCATATGAAAAGCGTCCCATTTCACTTTCACCCAACACCAAAATTACATCCCTACCGAAGTAAATTGCATTCCTTTTCGATCGATAATGAAGCAAAGTTATTAACGCACAGCCCACGCGTCACCTTCCCGCCTGGAGAACAGGGGTCAAGATTCTCACCCAATCAAGACATCCAGAGAAGGCACAGGAACGGTGACCGAGCGTCATCGAATCGATCCGTTCCAATCAGCATCAGCATCCTCTACCGCACCTGGCGAGCAAAACGCCAGCACACTGCAGTTGCCCATAATTGCATCCGTTCGCATCCGAACGGGGATAGAACAATTGAATTCCTAACGAGATTTCGAAGATTAACACCCGATCGGGGGGGGAGACGGGGTGGGCAGGTCCCGAGAGACAGGTGGCGGATTCCGATCCGGATTAGAACGAAACGTCTTAATTTACCGTCCTCAGGGGGGAAAGTGGGACGGAAGGCGGAAGGCTGGGTTAAACCGTATTCCATTATCCGGCAACATCCCATGCCATGCCTGCCACGATCGTGATCGAGGCGAATGGAACGGAACGAACGCTTTCTGCTTAAATGGGGAAGAAATTGGAAACTTTGTCGTACGGGAAGGATACAGTGAGACTCGAAAAAGGATGTCACTGCACGGGCACGGCGAAAGAAGCATTGTTGTGCGCTGCGATAAGGAGTGATGGAGACGTGCCCGCCCTTTATTCCGGTTAGCGGCAGCCCTAAGACGCGCGATGGTGATGGAATTCTGCCGAACTCCGTGGCTTGCCCCCGCCGACTGACGGGGGGAAATTATTAGCAGCGTTTTGGGAATTAGCGCGTGTGAGTCACAAATCTATCGGAAGCCGTTGAAAGGTAGAAGCGACGAAGGTGGCGAGATGTTTCCAGCGAAATGGAAGCTTTTCGTTGGCGAATGAAGAAAATTGATCGCCACCAAACGGATCGGAGTTTAGCTGCACAACAAGTGCTTCTGAGGGTGTAACGTTGGAGAACAAATTGTTTGATGTAAGGAGTGGGAGTGATTGGTTTATTTGATAGCAGTTTGAGGCTTTTCTAACGAAATCTGAGTATATTGGTTGATTTAACTATAGTTTTCAGATAATGAAAATTGATATGATTGAAATATTCCACATTAGTTGAAATCATCATTGTGCGCTGAAACTTGATGCTTACTTTGTCAACATCAGTACAGGGATAGTGCAATTCAAACTGGTACACTTTTGGGCGCAAAATGAATAAACAGCCCGAAAGTATGCAATCTGCACGACATACATTATTGAAGACGAAGTATGTGTTGAACAAATTGCATACTTTTGGGCTGATATATGAAATTTGCGCCAAAATGTATGCAATTTAAAAATGACACCCATGTAGTATTGATTCTTTACTAACATTTCATATGTTTGTTTCATACTGAGGTGTTAATGCTGATTCATTCAAGCTTCGTTGTTATGGTTGCAGACAACAGCATAATTTGCTCGGTTAAAAACGAACCACCACTTGCTCATCCTTCCCCATATGAAAAGCGTCCCATTTCACTTTCACCCAACACCAAAATTACATCCCTACCGAAGTAAATTGCATTCCTTTTCGATCGATAATGAAGCAAAGTTATTAACGCACAGCCCACGCGTCACCTTCCCGCCTGGAGAACAGGGGTCAAGATTCTCACCCAATCAAGACATCCAGAGAAGGCACAGGAACGGTGACCGAGCGTCATCGAATCGATCCGTTCCAATCAGCATCAGCATCCTCTACCGCACCTGGCGAGCAAAACGCCAGCACACTGCAGTTGCCCATAATTGCATCCGTTCGCATCCGAACGGGGATAGAACAATTGAATTCCTAACGAGATTTCGAAGATTAACACCCGATCGGGGGGGGAGACGGGGTGGGCAGGTCCCGAGAGACAGGTGGCGGATTCCGATCCGGATTAGAACGAAACGTCTTAATTTACCGTCCTCAGGGGGGAAAGTGGGACGGAAGGCGGAAGGCTGGGTTAAACCGTATTCCATTATCCGGCAACATCCCATGCCATGCCTGCCACGATCGTGATCGAGGCGAATGGAACGGAACGAACGCTTTCTGCTTAAATGGGGAAGAAATTGGAAACTTTGTCGTACGGGAAGGATACGGTGAGACTCGAAAAAGGATGTCACTGCACGGGCACGGCGAAAGAAGCATTGTTGTGCGCTGCGATAAGGAGTGATGGAGACGTGCCCGCCCTTTATCGGCTTTGTAATAGGAGCTTACGAAAATCGGGGGAGAATTTTCATCTAATTGAACGGAATAACATGTTTATAACGTTAGCTTGAAGAGGAAATTTACAGAAGTTTCCTTCAAAACCGTATCCGTAAAACTATCGTACTCAAGAAAGGAGCTTTACATCACTTTGTCTGTGACTTCTGCGCAAAACGAGAAGTAAAACCTGGCCACGCTTCTGACAACCGCCGACGAGGTGGAGGAGGAGGTGAGAAATTCAATTTTCTCCATTACACATCATCAATTCCTGGCACACAAATACCTGATCTTATTTCGAGTCGCATTCATTTTCTCCCCATTTCACAATTCGATTTCGAGCGCGTCGAATGGCAACGGCTTGGCGGGAGGACCTGAGAGAGCCTGCCGCACCTGCCGGATCGCACACGGATGTCCTTTTGCTGCGTGGGTGTGTGTGTGTGCGCGCCTGATAATGTGCTCGTCGCAGGTGCGCTTCTGACTCTTCTCGGAAAAGGGCTCTCTCTCCGTGTCTGCCGGTGAGTGATTGCCGGTAGTGCTGCAGGTGATGCAACTTTCTGCAACGGCCAAAAAACCCGGTCCTTCGAACAACGGGACGGGAGCGCGTCAGAGGTAATGTTTTGTTCCGTGCTCTTTATTTTTTATTTTTTTTTGCAATCCGGAGAAAGGTGAAAAGCTTCCATCGGTGCTGACATTTTATAGAACGATTTCGTTCTCACTTTGCGAGTGAAGTAAAGAGAGGTGGTGTGTGTGTATGTGTGAGTATGTAGAAAATTAAAATCACATCCCTCCGTGCCGCCTGCGCGTGTATACTGCAAGCTGCCGCAATCGAATAGAAAATCCTCCCAAAGCTCCAAAAGGTGACTTGGAAAATGGCATTTCATGGCGTAGAGAACTCCCCCAAAACTGTGACTCAACAGGGTCCCTTCTTTCCGTGGAACATGATGCGATTTTGCATTCGAATGGCAGTGTGTAAGTGTGTGTGTACGGGGAACGCAAATTGCTGAGCAAATCTCTCCGTCCGTCGGAACGGAAATCATCTAATGGAATGTGTTTATTTCGATTTGTGCCGTGAACGGGGATACATTTTGCTTTGTTGCCGCCGGAACCTGTTCGATCCCTGCGCGCGATGAAATCCGCGGGATTGAATTAAGAGTGCATGTGGCAAATGGTGCCGCTAAGGAGATTGATTTAAATTGCACGTAGAAGAAGTTGGAACAATGGAGAAAGAAAGTTGTTACGAAATCAATTGCATTAAAATCTGTTTTGGTTAAGAGGTGCCAGGCGCCTCCATCGAAGGATTCTTTTGTGCAACTTCCAATAAACTTTCGTTTAGTTCGTTTTAGATGACAATTATTGAACTTATGTGTTCCTACGAATGATTAGATGCTTCCAAGGTTGAACTTATTAAAAATAAACATTATTTCTACCACAAATTTGAGTGATAGAATTAAAAATTGTGTACAATCTATGATTGAATTAAAAGGTATGAAGAAAATTACCTTTAAGCTAAGGCTATAGGATTTATAAAAAGGATTAATAATCGTTCTTTTCAAATTTTCATGATTTGAAGTATTTGGAATAAGCATAGAAAATACCAAAATACCAAAATATAAACAATACAGTTTTAACCGCTTGGTATAGTAACCTTTTGGTAACCTAAATGAACTAGGAAAATACATAGAATATACAGAAAAACCTCTCCTATGCATGCCAAACAAGAAAAAAAACGTGTTGAATAACCTTCTATTGCATTATCGCAGTCGAATCAATCCTGTCTCCTGTGGTATAAAAATATAATATAATCTAGATAACTAAAAAAATATGTACAAAGCATGCGCATTTGCCGAAATTAATCTACAGCAAAGTAAGACAAATGATGCGATTTATCTCACTAAGCGATTCGCTCAGCTCTGTCAACTAAAATTAAACAACTAATTGTCATTAAAAACGTGCCAAGCTCATTAGGTGCAGATTGATGTTAAAAGGCTTACCCGGTCCTAAGCTTGCCATATTTATAGCTTTCACCAGGCTAGCAGCAGCGGACGGTGAGTGAAAGTTTTTTATTCGGATGTGCTTCTTGCCGTTTCTTTCTCTTAATCAGCTTCCTCCTGTGGGCGACGTTTTGTTTATATGTTTCATGAAAGTGTCGTTAAACTTTATTTTTGGACTTTGCTTACTTTCTTTTTCCGGTTCGCTCTCTGTCTCTCTCTCTTTCTCGTTAACGCATCTTGTATTTCTAGCCGTACGTTTTCTACTTTTCTATTCGCTGATTTTCTCGTTTACTCGTTTCGTTCTCCCTGGGAACCATCATTGCCAATTTGTGTTTCTCCGATGCGTGAATGTTTGTGTGGGTGTGTTTGTGCCGGGAGAAATGATTACAAAATTAGCTCCGGGTGGTAAATGGACTGACTTGGAGCAGGGGGACTATGTAATCGGAGTTTTTGGCCCACGCACCGACACACTCGCGCACACTTGTTTCTCGATTTTGGTGTATAGCGATTCCCTTTTCACCCGTACACATGCTTTGCCCGTGCGTCAGCAAAGTTGACGCTTTCTTTTAACCTCTGTGTCGTAATCATCTTGCATTTCTGCCTCTCTTGTGTTTTTTTTGTTGGGTTTTTCCGATAATCCAATAAATACTCAAATAGTGATAATATGGATGCCGTTTGGTTTTACATTATTTCTATGTACATTTGGGTTTTTCCGATAATCCAATAAATACTCAAATAGTGATAATATGGATGCCGTTTGGTTTTACATTATTTCTATGTACAAACACACGGTTTCTCACGGTCCGAGGATCCTTGCGGTTCCTTGGCACGTGGAAACGTGATATGGAAGCACCCCGTTGGGCTTCAATAGTGGTTGGTTTCGTTTCAAAGTGTTAAATTAATACAAACGAATTTAAATTATTTAAATTTTTCGAAGAAAGATAAGGTGACTCAAAAAAACTGCTTCAAACACACAAATGTCTTTAGAGAGGAAAAGTGAATCCTTTCGATGCTTCTTCCGTGCTTCTCTCGACCATTCTTCAGAAAGCTCTAAACTTAGGGACGTTTTCTTTATCTACTATTGCAGTACGTTTTGTTCTTCGTAGCTCAGATTCCTCTGCATGCAGTTGAGTTGGTTTCAGTGATGTTTGTTCATTCGAATGTAAAATTGGTAGAAAAAATGGTACATCTAAACTAAGAGATTTCCTCATCTGCATCATCATCATCCAATTAACCAGTTAAGCCCGCCAGTCAATAATGGGCTTAAGCTTGCCGTTCAACGCGACTTTGACTACGGATTTGATTGCAAATGTACTGGTTAAATTTTGTTCCTCTCCCTGTCGCGCGTCTTCTAAACCATGTTTTCCCTGTATGGAATATACGTGTACATATATTCGTAGAAAAAAAGAATGAACCTTCCTCTAAATCGTCAAGTTCAAGTTTTTGCTCGCAAAAAACTGCATCGATCTAAGATGGTGATGGGCTGCGGCTTCCCTTCATTTATCGGTACATTCGATTTTATATGATTTTGTGTTCAATTTGCGAGTAGTTTAAAAAAACTCTCCTGCCTGCTTTTCAGACCCTGGGAAGGGCCGTAAAAACCCCAATGTCTCCACAATCCGACCCTTCAAGCAGAAGCACTGCGAAGTACGACCACGCGTCGCGGAACAGTCGGAAGTTTGTTAGTTTTGTTGTTTTGTTGTCGTGTTTGCTGATAAAATTGTGCTAACTTTGGTTACAGAAATCTTCTCCCTTGCCGGCTAAGTGTGTATGTTTAACAAGGGCGTTTGTTTTTTGTTTTTTAACTTCTCGTTTGTCGGCTCGTGCGATAAGCCAGTGGGCTAGTTGTATGTTACAGGATAGCAATTCGCTGCTTCTGCATGCTTACTTCTGTGTCTGGGTTTGTGTATATTTTCTGTATATCTAAATATGCTCTCTACACGTCGTCGGTTCGAGTTGGAAGTGTAAAATCGAAAAAGAAAAATTGTCTAAAGAATCAAAAATCCGTGTTCTGTGAGTCTTCGGTTTTGTGGAATAAAGCTTAAGGCATATTCATTTCCATCTACTATACGAGCGAACGATGATGGTGTGCTGCTGCGAGAGCAGGGTCGAGGGTTAAGAAACTGTTTCGGGTAGTGGTAATAAGTGGAGTGAGCGTTCAGTCGTTTTATGAGAGTATTGGGAAAGAAAATCACGATGTAAAGATGCGTTCATGAGAAGCGGCTGCTAAGAGTAACGAGGCAGATGATAGAGCGAGACGTGATGGACCACTGCAACGAGCGGCTGGTGAGACGGAGATGTCGATGCCGTTGAGAGGAAATTATTCTATATAGTACATACATACGTACTGCGCGTCTCGTGCACAGTAAGTCAAACGTAATGCGTTAAATACGTCTCGTAATGAAAGTTTTCACTTTGTTACACGTTTTTCTTGTCTTTTTTGTAAACATTCTTATAACTTTTGAATTTTCCTTCCGCGCTTTCGTCAACTTTCATGTTTCAGTTTTGGCATATGTTCTCTGTTAGTTTTTTCTCGCTCAGCTTTGAGATTCCATTCTGTGTTCTGGAGTGGTGTTTAGTTTGTTTGTTTGTTTGTTTGAAACGTAACCTATACAACATTATCCTGCTTTTGGGGTTAATAGGGTGTACGGGACATTTTTGATTTTCTAGTTTCCGTGTTTCCGTTTAGACTTACATGTACAAAAACAAGGTTTGCTCGCTAATGCGTAGTAATGTTATTGCTTTCATTGAATGTAGTTTGTAGTGTTGATGTTTTCTCGAGTGACTATTTGAACTCGTTTGTTTCTCATTTGTTAGTGAGAGTTTTTGAGTCTTATATATCTTATATAAGCTGTACAGTGTTGCTGCTGCGATTTTTGGTTTTACGATGAGTTCTGCAAGTAAAGAAGAGAAAGACACATAGCTTATGCTTTAAACATTCTGATCATAGTTTAACCTTCAAGGTATTCCGATAACAGATCTATATACGACTCTTATAGGACTCCGAAAATGAACAACTATTATCTCACGTTGAGTTATCCCATGTATACACATGTATGTTATAAACCAAGTAAATAATCATAGAATGTATGTCTTCTTTTGCGACAATTTATACTCACCTTAAACATAAAATGCTGACCCTGTGCATCCTGTGGCGAGGTGCCACTCTGGTAGCCGGGACTCGGCGATTCGGCATTCTCCGGCACGGGCGTGATGTTGGCGTAGTTTGCCGAACAGGAGAGTAGCCCCCGCAGCTGGGACGGCGTACCCGGCACCTTCACCGGATCCGTACTCGCCTGCGTCAGCGAAAGGATGGAGCGATCGATATTCTGGTACTCCTTGCCGGAGCGAGGCCGGAGGGTCGACGTCGCCTGTCGGATGTGCCTGTGCGAAGGGGAAATGAGAAAACGCAGGAGATGACAAACCGTCGCAGAAGATGCACACCTTCGTGTGTGCTCTTACCTCATGCCCTCGGGTGTGTCGGAGGAACTGTGACTAGAGAGGGATAGTGTCTCGATGTAGTCGGACATATCGGACGTGCCGCTGCTGGTACTCCGCGAGTCGATGTACGGTGCGCCGGGCGCACCCGCCAGCACATCCTTCGCTTTCGGCGGACAGACGGGCACCTCCGCCTCGGCCGAGGTGCTCTTCTCCGGTACGCGCACCTTCTGGAACTGGAACGACAGTTCGCGCAGTGGATCGAACGATTTCGAACGGCGCGGCAGCGATGCGTGCACACAGTTCTGCGACGGTAGCACGTGGCGCTGGTGGCGCCGTGCCGACATTGCGGTCGTCAGGGGAAGCTCGAAGTCGGTGAAGTCGGTGCCGCGTTGCCGCAGCGAACCGGTCGACACGCCCGAGTCGTTGGAGCTGGAGCTGTCGCGGTTCTGTGCCTTGCAGGGAACGCTCTCCGATCGTCGGATGTAAACGGACTGTGAGGCTTGGCTCGAGGCGGGGTTTGTCGATGCGGAGAGATCGTCTTCCGGTTCGGCAATGGCCGCCGCCTTATCGCACGCTTCCATTTCTTGGTGAACGCACGGAGACGACGACCGTCGCAGGGAAGTTGTTGAGCCCGGTGTTGGTGTCTTGCGGAGGAGTGTTTCCGTGCTGGGGGAAGCCGTCCCGCTCAGTGGACTCTCAATCTCTTCACCGTCCGCGTCCAAGAAGCGCGAAGATTCGGCGGATGCGGATCGCTTCCTCGGCGAGAGACGCTTCTCGGCACCGCATGCTGGTAGTAGATCGCTACTGTCCATGAGCAGTTTGCGGGCGTACGGACTGGCAAGGGTGGCACGCAGCATCGCACTACCGGAAACGCGTGATTCATCGTCTATTCGCTTCCGGCTGCGATCGACCGCTGGTCCGGAGAGGCTTGGATTGCTGGCGGACTTCTCGCCGATGATGCGACTCATGCGTTGCTTTAGTAGATCCGATTTGGAGGGAAGTGGTGGCGCGGTTGGAGACACAGTACCATCGGTGGGCTCCGTTCCACACGTCGCAGAAGGAGCTGCCGGTGACATTGGGATGTATCCCGGGAACTTAGACTTCCGGTTGCCCGGCTCCATCATCATGTAGTTCTCCTGCTTATCATCGACCGGTGTCTGATCGCAAGCCTCCGTTCGGTCCACATCCGTGTCGGGAGTCTTTGCACTCGGGTGGCCACACTTGTGGCAAACCCGGGGCTCTTCTTCCTCATTCATCGGTAGACACAACCCTGCTCGCTGAAGAACCTCCTTGGAGTTTTCGTAGTTCTCAAGCGATCGTTCAAACTCAAGGTTAGCGTAGTTTGCTGTTGCTTCCACGGTTGGCTTAATCTCCACGTCTTCGTAGTTATCGTAGCAACTGGTCGGCAGTTGCTTAGGTCCGCTAGCCTGCGGTTGTGTGACCAGCGGTTCGTCACAAGCACACGCCACCTGCTCCAACTTCTTGCGGATCTTCTTCGTCATGTCCACCGTCGCGTAGATGGCGCCACCACCATCACTTCCAACGCCGCTCGCATCCATGACGGGCATTTTGCCCTCGCCGCTAAGCTTCACCTTGTTCACCTGCACGGTCGTGTTCTCGATGCCATTGCCACGCTTGCACAGTGGCAGCGAGATCCAGTTGTCTGCCCAGGACATCACGCGATGACAGGTGCACGAATCCACCCGCGGGTCAGGTCCTTTAAGCGTGGGAGGCGGTGCAGTCGCTTCACCGCCCGTCAGACAACTGCAAACGGCCTTCGTTAGTGACATCGGCATGTCGTAGTTGCCGTAGCCCGCCGCACTGTCCACCATCTCTTTGCCCTCCTTCGCCAGGTACTCTTGTATTTTCTTCGGCGTGTCGTAGTTTTCGCCCGGTGTGCATCCCGCTCCCGAACCCTCAATCGCGATCGGTGTCTTCGGCACGTCGTAGTTCTCGTACGGGCCGACACTGTGCTGGGGCGTCTTCCCGGTGGACATGCTGATGGCGGTATGAATCGGGGCCGTTATGTGCAGTGACATGTCTCGTGGCTTTGGCGGTCGACACGGCACCGTCGGACAGCTGCACGGGGACGTTGGCCGATTCTGGTGGCTACAGGTGGAGGGTGCCTTTTCGTACCAGCTCGTTTCACCCGGCGCTTGTCCGCACGCTTGCCGCGGGATCGAGTACTCGGAGTTGTTACTGCTGCCGTGTGAGCAGAGCGACATTCGATCGAGCGCTAGCTGAGGTGCTGGGAGTTTGTGCGTCTGGTTGATGTGGTTGTTGTGCTCGGTGAGCATGTGCCAGGCGGGGAGTGGAGCGACCGCTCCCGGTGTTCCGGTGACGGTAGAGCTGCGGGACATGGATGGAGCTCCCAGCTTCGAGATGCAGCTCATGCACCGTTCGAGATTCGCAACAGCACTCCTAAACGGGTGGGCAATATGAAGTTTATGGAAAGATGAACATGAAGATTTTTGTAGTATTCCACATCTTGACAGAAATCTGAAAATTATCTTCATGGGATGTCTCATATCTTATCACTATCCTACCTTGGGAAGGGATCTAGATCGTTGATGCTGTCATGACACTCCGAGACGGAGGCCGTATCGCCGCAGCCATAGTTGCTGTCCAGATCGCGCGATTCCGTCGACGGCCAGTACGAGTTCCGACAGGTGCAGTTCGAGTTTTCGATGTGCACCGTACAGATCTCGTCATTGTAGTTCGTTGAGCGCGATTCCGCCCCTTTACGAGGACTGTCGAGGGCTAATAAAAAGAAAATAAAACAAACAAATGTGTTTTGATTCAGTATACCAAGATGAGTAACAGCGTCAATCGAATTCTTACCTGCAATTTTCCTCGCCGTTGCTCGCTTCTTACTGGCCAGCTTGCCCTGCGATGCCAGCTTGAAGGTGTGCGTGATCTCCTCGCCCAGATCAGTCACAAACACGTACAGACCTTCGCCTTTCCCGCAGCTTGAGCCACCCTCGAAGCAAAACCGATTGTCCACCACACCGTACCGTCTGTCGGAAACAGATCCGGCAGTGTTGTTAGTTTGACGTTTATGTCTCTTTGACCGCGAGTACTCACCGTAGGTGCTCGATCTGCCACAGCCCTGTAGCCTCCGTTCGGTCCACATCCGTGTCGGGAGTCTTTGCACTCGGGTGGCCACACTTGTGGCAAACCCGGGGCTCTTCTTCCTCATTCATCGGTAGACACAACCCTGCTCGCTGAAGAACCTCCTTGGAGTTTTCGTAGTTCTCAAGCGATCGTTCAAACTCAAGGTTAGCGTAGTTTGCTGTTGCTTCCACGGTTGGCTTAATCTCCACGTCTTCGTAGTTATCGTAGCAACTGGTCGGCAGTTGCTTAGGTCCGCTAGCCTGCGGTTGTGTGACCAGCGGTTCGTCACAAGCACACGCCACCTGCTCCAACTTCTTGCGGATCTTCTTCGTCATGTCCACCGTCGCGTAGATGGCGCCACCACCATCACTTCCAACGCCGCTCGCATCCATGACGGGCATTTTGCCCTCGCCGCTAAGCTTCACCTTGTTCACCTGCACGGTCGTGTTCTCGATGCCATTGCCACGCTTGCACAGTGGCAGCGAGATCCAGTTGTCTGCCCAGGACATCACGCGATGACAGGTGCACGAATCCACCCGCGGGTCAGGTCCTTTAAGCGTGGGAGGCGGTGCAGTCGCTTCACCGCCCGTCAGACAACTGCAAACGGCCTTCGTTAGTGACATCGGCATGTCGTAGTTGCCGTAGCCCGCCGCACTGTCCACCATCTCTTTGCCCTCCTTCGCCAGGTACTCTTGTATTTTCTTCGGCGTGTCGTAGTTTTCGCCCGGTGTGCATCCCGCTCCCGAACCCTCAATCGCGATCGGTGTCTTCGGCACGTCGTAGTTCTCGTACGGGCCGACACTGTGCTGGGGCGTCTTCCCGGTGGACATGCTGATGGCGGTATGAATCGGGGCCGTTATGTGCAGTGACATGTCTCGTGGCTTTGGCGGTCGACACGGCACCGTCGGACAGCTGCACGGGGACGTTGGCCGATTCTGGTGGCTACAGGTGGAGGGTGCCTTTTCGTACCAGCTCGTTTCACCCGGCGCTTGTCCGCACGCTTGCCGCGGGATCGAGTACTCGGAGTTGTTACTGCTGCCGTGTGAGCAGAGCGACATTCGATCGAGCGCTAGCTGAGGTGCTGGGAGTTTGTGCGTCTGGTTGATGTGGTTGTTGTGCTCGGTGAGCATGTGCCAGGCGGGGAGTGGAGCGACCGCTCCCGGTGTTCCGGTGACGGTAGAGCTGCGGGACATGGATGGAGCTCCCAGCTTCGAGATGCAGCTCATGCACCGTTCGAGATTCGCAACAGCACTCCTAAACGGGTGGGCAATATGAAGTTTATGGAAAGATGAACATGAAGATTTTTGTAGTATTCCACATCTTGACAGAAATCTGAAAATTATCTTCATGGGATGTCTCATATCTTATCACTATCCTACCTTGGGAAGGGATCTAGATCGTTGATGCTGTCATGACACTCCGAGACGGAGGCCGTATCGCCGCAGCCATAGTTGCTGTCCAGATCGCGCGATTCCGTCGACGGCCAGTACGAGTTCCGACAGGTGCAGTTCGAGTTTTCGATGTGCACCGTACAGATCTCGTCATTGTAGTTCGTTGAGCGCGATTCCGCCCCTTTACGAGGACTGTCGAGGGCTAATAAAAAGAAAATAAAACAAACAAATGTGTTTTGATTCAGTATACCAAGATGAGTAACAGCGTCAATCGAATTCTTACCTGCAATTTTCCTCGCCGTTGCTCGCTTCTTACTGGCCAGCTTGCCCTGCGATGCCAGCTTGAAGGTGTGCGTGATCTCCTCGCCCAGATCAGTCACAAACACGTACAGACCTTCGCCTTTCCCGCAGCTTGAGCCACCCTCGAAGCAAAACCGATTGTCCACCACACCGTACCGTCTGTCGGAAACAGATCCGGCAGTGTTGTTAGTTTGACTTTTATTTCTCTTTGACCGCGAGTACTCACCGTAGGTGCTCGATCTGCCACAACCCTGTCAACCGGGGCGGCACGCCCGTCGTGAGACAGAACCGATGATCCTGGATGTGCATCCGGGCGGGTCCGGTGGAGAGTTTCGCTTTCGGTGGTGCCGATGAAACCAGAACCAGGTACTGGAGATCATCCCCGAGGTTGTTGGATATTTTTACCTGTGTCGGAACAAACGAAAAATGAACCCAACTCGTTAGCAACGCGCACAATAGCTTGCCGCGGGCGTTTGGCCCGGGCAACCGTACGAACCTGCCACTGTATCAGTCTTTCGCGGGTATCGAACGCCAGGACGACGATCACGTCCTGGCAGATGATTGCTATCGTGTTGGACTCCTTGTCCAGCGTGAAGCCCGACTCCACGCCAAGAAAGTGCTGCAGCGAGAGCGACGCCTTCGTCTGGCCGTTTTTGTAGCGATCCTTCGAGTCCCGGTACAGCTGCAGATGAAGGCAATCTGTGTGTATGCATGGATGGAAACGAAAAAGGGAATAGCCTGCATTAGTATCGAACGCATGGGCGCAATCCGGACACATACGCACGCACGCACGAACGAACTAACAAACTCACGCTCTGCCCGAGGGTGGGCAGAAGTTGGAACGGAAAGGAAGACCCACACGGCCCGGACGGTTCACGTACTCCGGACACGTTCTCTCCGCAAACCTGAAAGAGCCCTGCGATGGGGCGCCCGGGGCTGCGCCGGGTTTCCTTTGAGCTCTAGCCGGTTTCTTCGTTAGGCTTAATTTCGCTTGCGTTAACACATTCCGCCCCGGGACTTTCCGCCGTGTGTGAGAGCGTGAGAGCTCTGCCGTCTGCCTCCGGACCAGACCTGCCACAGGCAGCAGGAAGTTCCCGGTGTGCTCACTTTCGCACAGCGAAACAATTAACTTCCGTCATATTCAATCAAAAATGAAAATTACTTTACACGCCTCCGTACGGTGCGTGACGCGCGCGTGAAGATCAAATGGACGGAAGAAAACCACAAGCCACGGTGATTGACAGGCGTGATATTATATCTCGGTTCTTCCGCCCGGAGAGCGAAATTCGGTATGATCTATGCATCACGTATTTTAAGCACATATCTTTACTGTTTGACTCACAGATCGGCGCAGCCACAGGGCAAATTTACTTTCTTGTCCACCCGCGAACTTAGCATTCCAATTTCTGGTGTCCATTTGCAATGAGCCCAACAATGTTGCCGGGGTGACATTATGACCGGGTGAACACTCGCATACACACAGATGTATGTACCTACAACGTCCAACGTGTTTCATTACTCTCGTTAAGCCCTTGTTAGCGCTGCCGAGGGAAGGCAATACATTCCTGGGGGTTTTCATGCTTTGCATAGGCTCCAAGCTCCATGCAATCTCACGTACGCACGTTCACTTCCGTCCGATGCGGGGAGCTTTTCATTCGAACAATGTGTGAGGTTGCCATGGCTCGAGCTCCAGAATGCTCGTCGGTATTCTAGGATGACCACAATGGGAAAGTTGCGAGCAGGCGATGGACATCGATTGCAGTTAATATCTGAATTTCATAATTTTTCAAGATACTTCTTGGAAATAAATTCGCTATTATTGATCACTTTTATTACCTATAACACTTCAAATAATACTACTTAGAACTAATGGAACAGTTGCATTATTTGCTAGCCATGACTTCGTTTGACCTCCCAGATCATCACCGTGCAAAGCTAGCCCACTCGGAAAAGCTGCATTGTGATGCGTCCCGACTTGGAGTTGAGAGGGCCGGGAGGTTCTCCACACGTTACTCTGCAGTGTTCAATTTTCATTCCACAACGCCACAATTATAATCATCATCGCCATCATCGTCAGCCTTGTGCGGTGGTCCGCTGACCACCTGCAGGGCAGCATCCATCGGGCCATTTGGAACGAGGTCCACCAAGCCCTGGACTCTACCTCCGCCGAGCACTGGTCGGTTGAAAATGGAGCCATTCAAGCAGGACAATCGGGTTGCTCTGACCCGAACTCTACGGTTTATCGTACCCTTAGGCCTTTTGCCGCGGAACACGACCTCCAGAGACCTCCTCGGGAGGCAATGAAAAGCGGTAGGTAGCGTTCACAAAGTTCAGAAACCACACACACACGGTTTCACATTTAGAGGATGAAAATGGCGAAACGCTCATGGAGCGCACATTCCGGGGCATCTTTTTTGCCGCCGTATGTGGGCGACGACGAGGACGATACACGGTCGGTCCCTGCGGCCCGTTCCTCTCCAGCAGCACCTGCTGTCGCCCTGCAACTGGGCACCGATCCTTTCGTGGGTCGCGATTTCGAGCGAAACGATTCGCCCGCTGTTTACGCACCGTTATCAATTTGTTATCATTATCATCATTTATCATCTTCTCCGGCACTGGAAGCGTCCGTTTTTGCGTCCTTTGTGCGGCGTTTTTGTCGGGACGCCTGAAGGTGCTTTCGCTCGCCTGGAGCAAGAAGGTTTTTGCAGGAAAAAACAACCTCCACAGCGTGCGGTAAACGAATCGCTGGACGAAAACAGTCGAGATTCGAGCGCTCAAGTCCGGTTTCGGTTTCCGTGTTGGTTTTTTTCGTTTCACTTCCTTGGCGAACTTTAACGTTTTAAAACCACCCACAAAAATAGCGCGCCAGCCATACTGCCGCAGAAACGCAGAAAAGTCGTTTAAACGATAGATCGCTGCCGTCCGTTCGTTTGTTGTGGAAAGGTAGTTCAAACAAAAAGCGACACACCAGGAAGGAAGCGCTTTTCTGCTGCAAGAGTCTTCTTAAAATGGGAAGCAAGGAAGGGAATCGAAAATAAGAGCCCAAACCACCTCCTTACGGTGCGACGGCGTTTGGTTGCGAGGTTTCGGAAAGCAGTAGCAGATGTTTTCCACCGGTTCCACCGGAGATAATCAATTTTCCGGTCCTTTATGTGTTGTGGTTTTCTCTCGTCTTTTTTTTTGGTTGAGTATTTGTTTGGAAGAGGAAAATAGAAGATGTTGATTTTGAGGACTTCGATGGCCGGGAGCGATTCTTGCTGCCGCTGATAATAACCGAAGGCTGGTTTGGTTGATTTGATTGGTCTTCTTGGAGGGGAAGATTGATAGATGAAGAGATGTTTGTGCCGAACAGTGGGTTTCCATTCGAGAAACAATCAATGGTACGAAATTTGTTTGTGCCCAAAGTTATGCAATATGATGCAAAGAAGAATTAGGATATTTTTAAAGTAAAATACTACATGTCAAGCACTTGAATAGAAACTAATTGAAAACTTTTAAACAAAATGTATTATTTTTATAACATTATTGTAATTAAAACATAATATTTTTATTATGACCATTGCTCATGCTATATCAATCAATGTGCTTTGTGACGCTTTGTTTTAGGTTCATGAAAGACAGGCGACACTTTTTGAAGATAAAAATATGATGCTTGATTTGAGATTGGAGAACAAATTTAGTCCCCTTTGTAGTTTATGCATTTGAAAGACGAGTTCCCTAGTGCAAAGAAACTTTCCAAGGAATTTTTTTTTGCTGATTTGCGCTCGGAAAAAATAATATTATAAGTACTTTTCCTTATCATATTTCCGACGCAGCACAATCCACCGCAGCCGCAATCCGTTTAGGATCATTTAATTCCGCCAGAGAAAGAAAACAATTTCACCCTGTTCACCGCAAGTTTTGGATTTCAATTTCGCTGACTGAATGCAGCTGTCACTGGCTGAAAACTCCGTCAGCTCATTTACATTTCGTGCGGCGTTTTTTATTTTACTATTTCTTTTACTTAATATTTGCTATCCACCCTCGCCACCCCGGACGCCAATTCAGATGCTGTTGAATAACATTTCTAATTGAATGTCGGAAAAGCACTCACTTCGCAGGGTGACGGCGCAAGTTGGGCCGTTCCTCACACCTTGCCGGAATGAAAAACCACTCACCACGTTTGTGCTGAAAAATGCTAATTTTCTACTAATTTCTGATGCGGATTCCCTCTGCGCTCTCCGCAGAGTACGTAAACAGAGGATACAACTTTTTCGGACAATCGGCTTGATGACAATTACGAATGGCGTGTGTCTTTTTCACCGGAAATGGCCGTCCCGGCCGGTCAACCCCACCTAATGAAAAACTTAACGACAGGCTGGCCTTCCACACTCTCTCTCTCTTTCTTTCTCTGTCTCGCTCAATCGGTCCGGCTGTTTAAGGCTCATTCCGTCCCGGAGACACCATAAATCCAATTAAATTGATTGTAAAACTTTTAGCAACTATTAGCTACTGGGGGGGAAGGTACAGAGGGCCGACTGGCCAAACGGGCCCTCGGAAAAATGGTGACAAAAAGTTTCTGCCGACGTTTGAGGTTTTCTCTTTGTGCGCGCCCCCAAAACACCCAGAACACGCGCCCCCGGGAAAGTTCCGTCTGGCGAAGCGTGACGAGAGCAAATTACAAACAATAAATGCTGATGATGGAGAGGAACACTGTTGTCCCTAGGTTTTTTCTCCCGCCTCCCCCCACGAGACCGAAAGGGATACGCGCCAATCAGACCGCCGGGCCGGCTTAAAGTGCCCGGGACACGCGGGAGCAAGCGTGAAGGAACGGAATACGCACATGAATTATTTATCATGGGACGTGCTTTTTTCTCTTCTCTGTTTCCTCCCGGCCTCGGTCCGCACAGTCAGCGGACCCTGAACAGGTGACTTGGGGCGGCTGTCGATTTTGTTTTAAATTTATTTCATCTCAAATTGCTTAATGTGCCTTTTGAGCATATGTGATGGTGAACAGTGACGGGGTTTTTTTTTAAACTCATCTCACACCTTCAACATAACCGGAGCAATTGAAAGGGTTTAAAGCGTAAATTGTCATGTTAACAGTGGACACGTTGGGATTTTTCGTGGAATAAATTTACGCTCATTATTGCGTCCTTTCAAGCAAATGACGAATATTCCTTCGGAAATATATTGTTAACAAAAAAGCACACATTTGCATACATTTTGGCGTTTTTGGAAATGTTAACATAGAAGGCTTCATACTCATTAGTTTTACATTGTATTTCGTGCTTCTTATATCGTTTAAGCTCCAAAAGCATTAGCTTTCGCTGAAAATATTATTTTACGACCTTATAAACATCGCCCTCTAGTGCACGTACAAGGAAACGTCACATGGCGCGCACGAAAATGCATTTTACGTCCTATAAAACGATCACATCGCTCGAAAGCTCCAGAAAAAACCTGCTCCCGAAAGAAGTCCCCGCCGTCGCAAGGGCAAAGGATATATTTTCATTAAATTTAATGGATTCTGGCGATAAAGTAAAGATTTTAGGACGTCGATAAGCGAAGAAACCGGCGCGCCAAACCTAAAGACGGTACGGTTCGCGTCTCGCTACGCTGCACATTCGTTGCACAGGGGCAGGAAAACGGTCGCTTCCCCGGCTGGCGGCTGGTGCGAACCGGAGCCGAAATGTGTGATGTGTTTTTAGATTAAACACGTTTGTGGCGACGACGGTGTGGGCTGATCTTGTCGCAAAAAGGTGAGATGCCGGATGCCGTGCGAGGCTCTCGGCGCTGGAGTCCAAATGTGTGCACCGAAAGTTGCCCAGAGCAGACGGATGCGGCGGCTAGCTTGTCTCCTCCTCTGCTCCGATCGTAGCTGCGAGTCCGTAAATCCATTTTCGCTCCGAGCCGGCAGCCGGCAATCCTTTCGTGCGCCTTTTACGGTCGCTAAAGCCGCACACACATCCGGCCCCGGAGCTGGAGCAAAATACGGCGAACGGTCTCTCAATTCCCATTACGGGGGAGGTCGGGCTTTGGGAGATAAATCGCACCGGAGAAAATAACTGATGTCGCCTTAATTATTGTGCTCAACCGGGTTGGGAGCGTTTTTCCGGCAGGATGCATTTTATGCTGCTGCGGACGAGCCGGGAAGAGGACGCTGTCGGGCGTTCCACGCAGGTACGCTGCGACGACAACCAGACCTGGGGAGACCTGGGGTGCTTGCGGTCTCTCTGTTGCGGTGATTATCCGGCCGTGTGTATACAGCCCTGACTGGGGTGTGTGAGAGGAAATTAAAAGTAAAACTAATTAAATTAATTGAAACTATCAACGTGCGCTTCGGGATCCGGCAGGTCCGGTGAAAATGGATGAGCGAAAATCGCTCAATTTGTTTTTTCTTCTTCTTCTTTTTGGTTGCAGTTCCCTACTCCCATCATAAGAATCGCGGTGTTGGTGCGGCGACGCCACTAATTCGCTGTTCGAAAAATGCGGCAAAAATGTCAACTCTCGAATCGCTCCGAGCCGGCAGCCGGCAATCCTTTCGTGCGCCTTTTACGGTCGCTAAAGCCGCACACACATCCGGCCCCGGAGCTGGAGCAAAATACGGCGAACGGTCTCCCAATTCCCATTACGGGGGAGGTCGGGCTTTGGGAGATAAATCGCACCGGAGAAAATAACTGATGTCGCCTTAATTATTGTGCTCAACCGGGTTGGGAGCGTTTTTCCGGCAGGATGCATTTTATGCTGCTGCGGACGAGCCGGGAAGAGGACGCTGTCGGGCGTTCCACGCAGGTACGCTGCGACGACAACCAGACCTGGAGAGCCCTGGGGGGGAGACCTGGGGTGCTTGCGGTCTCTCTGTTGCGGTGATTATCCGGCCGTGTGTATACAGCCCTGACTGGGGTGTGTGAGAGGAAATTAAAAGTAAAACTAATTAAATTAATTGAAACTATCAACGTGCGCTTCGGGATCCGGCAGGTCCGGTGAAAATGGATGAGCGAAAATCGCTCAATTTGTTTTTTCTTCTTCTTCTTTTTGGTTGCAGTTCCCTACTCCCATCATAAGAATCGCGGTGTTGGTGCGGCGACGCCACTAATTCGCTGTTCGAAAAATGCGGCAAAAATGTCAACTCTCGAACTGGTGACAAATGATCTTGTGCGATGCGGAGAAATAGTTTTTCCTGCCATCGATCTCCCCTCTTGGGAGATATGGTCACCGCCGGGAGAGCAGCCGGGTGTTTAAGCAAGAAAATGGTTCCCGGCGAGTTCAAACAATTCTTCCCGGGACGCGGCGAGGTTCCTTCTGTTTGCTTCCATCCTCCCCCGGTGGCATGCCATTCGTAATGCAAATTTTATTTAGCTCCGTCTAGACAAACCATTGCAGCAGGCAATCCAGCAAGTTCCTGGCGTTTGGTCGGTGGTTTCTTTCGGACGGAAAATTGAACGGCAAATGTTTACTCGGAAAGCAATCCTGCAATGGCTGGGCTGCCTTGCCTTGCCGTCCCAGGAACCGGGCCGAGACGACTGCAATCGGTTGAAATCGATGATAGTTTAAACGGAACTGTCGTCGGCCGGAGCCTGAGCGAGCTCTGTGCGCTTTCTCTCCGAGTGATTGCTTTCTGCGGAAGTCGTCGCTGGGCAGAGACACACGGGGAAGGTGATTAGTTTCTTCCAATTGGATTGTTCTGTCTCGATTGTGTATTGGTATACCATAATTATCGTATCGCTTCTCGAGAGTGCTATGAATTCAATAAACCATTGTGTTGATTGGTGTGACGGAAGAATTGGTTTCAATGATTACGATATGAATAAATTATATAAACATGAGTGAGCCATATTCATCGTGCACCGACAGCCAATAAAAGAATCAATAAACATTTTGCGCCTAACAGTATGCAATTTGCGAAAGCCCTTATATCTCAAGTACAAGAGAAATAATGTATTCGTTTTTATACAAAAATGGTTTCTAAATTATTTATGTACACAAAGAAACTCTGTAAAACGTAGCTACGAATTGCTCAAAAAAGGAGAAAAATAAAAAAGAATAAAGAACACGAAACGACACTAAAGACAGAAGCAGCAGTCGAGCCCCTTTTTTCGGGCTCGCTTTTTGTTTCGTTTTCCCGTGAAAAAGATTTTAATGATACCTTATCTCAACCAGACAGG
The DNA here is from genome assembly GCA_002091845.1 of Anopheles cracens. Classification (NCBI taxonomy): domain Eukaryota; kingdom Metazoa; phylum Arthropoda; class Insecta; order Diptera; family Culicidae; genus Anopheles; species Anopheles cracens. The sequence goes on along the minus strand of KZ071802.1, from coordinate 96,316 downwards.
AAATGTATTTCACCTCACCACCAAAGCACAAGAAAGACGAGCCGCTGGCTTGTTTGTACGAAGAAAAAAACACGCACAGATCATTAATTTCCGTCCGCTTTCCGGTCGCATCCTTTTTCTTCTCGTGCAACAAAGAACCCCTCCTTTGTTATTCGGTGAAAAGAATTCTGGTCAGTCAGTCAATCGGACATCGGCTTTGTAAGGATGGTCCCGAAGGATGAACCTTGCAACGAAAAGGGAAGTCAACCGGCGCGTGCTCCATGACGTACAAATATTTGCCGAAAGGATTATCATTATCCGGACCGGTCGGTTTTTCCGGTCGCTCAAGTGTTACTTGAACCCTCTCGCCGTCTTGGAGTTGAATTACAGCAGCTGGTGATGAAGAGGTGCTTCGGTAGCAACCGAGCGTTCGCTTACATCTCCGGCGAAATTGGATATTGAATCATATGTCAGGAGGACACGATTGAATTTTCAAAGAGCGGTGTTAAGTACAGCGTTTGGCGCAAAAAACACACACACCGACAGACATCATCCCGCCCCGGGACAGACGGAACAAGAGCTTGAAGTTGCCCGGTGATTAATTTTCACCAAGAACAATGAAACGCTCTCGAGAATTGGGAAGAGAGGCTGCAAAAAGCAAACCCGAAGTCCGAAGAAGTGAAGCATACCGAAAGATGTTCGTTTACCGCCGCATCTCTTGGGCAACGCTTTTTTTATTGCTAGTGGTTTAAGTCGGAGAAGCTGCGAAACGAGTGACAAAAACGTCGCTGCACTGGGGAATAAATTCCGCGTCACGGTCTTTTATGAAACTGTCACGAAAACTGCATAGTCATTTGTGAAATATGATTGGAAGCTAGCTCTGCTCCCAGGGTCAGAAGAAGCGACTCTTGAATGAAGCCATCTTTCAAAACATGAGCTTCTTCCAGAAACTGTGCCGAGAAATCTAATAATCAAGATGAGAAATATTTGTGCGAAAAACATTTTTGCTCCAAAATTCCAGCGATAAATTATGAATGCAAGCTACAGGATGGTGAGGAGTTCAGGCTCGCTACGGTAGCCCATTTCCCCCCAGAGGACCCAATTTCTGAGTATTTCTATCCAACAAAAATGTCCCTTTCCGGGCCGTTTCTTGCAGAATTGCACTTCAAAATATAAAATATGCAGAATGAAGTCTTTCACAGCTCTTTTGGACGATGGCTTTGTCGGAACCGGACCTGGTTGCTGGTCGCTCAATAAGCCGTTCAATAATTTACCCAACCCACCTCCCGGAGACCATGTGGTCGAGAAGTGCGCGCTCTCGCTCACTCGGTTGGGCTTGATTGATTCCTCAAGAATGCCCGGAAGGCTTGTTGATTGATTTTGGCCATTTTCATCTGGAGTGGAGCTTTCCTCTCGCGCGCGGCAGAGGTGATCGAAGCCGGAGCACCGAGAGAAGTGATTGAAAAATGTGTTCCAATCAGGGCATAACTTATGTGTTTGCTTAACATAAAACCCCTCTAGGCCTTCGACAACAGCAGACCGGAGAGCGATGTCCACCGAAGCGTTTGATTGGAGACGACTTGGAACGGAGCGACCGATCCGTGTTCTTTGGCTTTCCGAAATTGTGCTCCAGTGGGGAGCCTGGGGGAGAGCACGCTGGAACCAACTTTTGCCACAACCCAGAAATTATTTCATGTCGGTTCTTTCGGTGAGGGAAACCCACTGGCTAACAATGAATTATTGCACGATAATCACCGTCCATCGTTCGTGCGTCACCCGGAAGAAACTCTCCGGGACGTGGGACCACTTCACCTTCAGTGTTCCGGTGCTGGAAAATTGGCATCTCGAACAGGATTATAGCCACGTGGGAAAAGACCGTTGTGAGGCGAGCGCAGCCTCCAACAGTGGTCCGTCCGAGACTAGGAGATGTGAAAGTCACCTGGGTATACAAAGCCTGGACCCTTTCCGCCCGGGACATAAGGTGGAACTTTGAGGAACTTTTAGCGTAACAGACGGAAGGCGGAAGGCAAGCAACCACTTCTAATCGGTTGACTGACCAATGTTCGATGTAGTACGTGATCTCCATGTAAGTTCCTGGACCAAAACCACCTGCGCCTAGGCCGGTTGGTCAAGTGAGCCGTTCACCGTAAATCAAATATATTTCAAGCGTTAAAACGTCTCGACTTCCAGTGTTCGCCCGGTTGCAGGCGCGGTGAGGGAAGATGGGACAACTCACGTCAGTTGTGGTTGTGTTGGGTCTCAACACGACACACGACCATGCGTGCGGGTACACCAGTCCGGTGTTCGGCATCTGTCAATTTGAATCACGTTCGACTAACAACTTCCAATTTTCGGCCATTTACTCGGGTGGTACGCATTT